>JARBWK010000004.1:29458860-29587186 GCA_030556195.1 Anolis apletophallus | reverse complement strand
GAATGCGCATGCTCTGGCCTACGAATTACTAACAAATTTCGTTAGTACTTAAGTTACATTTCTGAAATTTTTGGGAAATTTTTTGTAAGTCTTTGATATACTAATCAAAAAAATCCCCCCCCCCATTTGATATAAGAATCGCCATTTTAGGATTCTAAAACATGCCTAGTTTCCACTGTCTTTTCTCCCCCCCTTTTATTTTAAAAAAAGGATAATGAAGGTGGCATCCTTGAAATCTGCTGGGATTTTCTCAATCACCCACACTCTTTCAATGAGCTAGTGGAGTTGTGTCAGCTCAGTTCCATTTGTAGTACTTTCAAACACTGCAGTTTCCACAGACCACTGTGGGCCCCAACAATGACTGATAAAGAACAAACTTGTCACACAGAGCCCTCGTGGCCCACTCATGGCCCACTCCTGCTGCAGAAAGGAAATGAAGAAGGATGTAGCTTCTATTAGAAATGAAATGGTGACATTATATCCTGGTGCAGTTTTAAGGAGGCTGGACCATGGATGATGGGATTTGCAGTACCTTCACTCACTTCCTGAGACCACTGCGAATCTCATCCATTGACTGATAAAGACCATACTTGGCACACAAAGCCCCCATGACCCACTCAATATTCTGGTGTGGTTTGGAGTAGGACGGACCATGGAAGATGGGACATGCAGTACCATCACTCACTTCTGGAGACCACTGCAAATCACATCAAATGACTGATAAAGACCAAACTTGACACACAGAACCCCCATGACCCACTCTACATCCTGGTGCAGTTTTAAGGAGGCTGGACTATGGATGATGGGATTTGCAGTACCTTCACTCACTTCCTGAGACCACTGCGAACCTCATCCAATGACTGATAAAGACCATACTTGGCACACAAAGCCCCCATGACCCACTCAACATTCTGGTGTGGTTTGGAGTAGGACGGACCATGAAAGATGGGATATGCAGTACCATCACTCACTTCCTGAGACCACTGCAAACCACATCAAATGACTGATAAAGACCAAACTTGACACACAGAACCCCCATTACCCACTCTACATCCTGGTACAGTTTGGAGGAGGGCGGACCATGGATGATGGGACTTGCAGCTTTTTTACTCACTTCCTTGGACCACATTGTCCCCATGACCCACTCTACATCTGGCTGGGGTTTGTGGGCCAATGATCCAGGGATGATGGGACTTGCAGTAGCTTCACTCACTTCCTAAGACCAGTGCGACCCACACCTATGACTGATTAAGACCTAACATGGCACCCATAGCCTCCATGACCCATTCTACATTCAGGTGCAGTTTGGACGAGGATGGACCATGGAAATATAGTTCACCTGCACCCACTGAACCCAGCCAACATTGGATCTTGACTGAACTTGGAGCACAGATAAACAATGCCTCTCTAAAATAACCCGGGCAGCGCTGGGTCCCCAAGCTTGTGTGTGTGTGTGTGTGTGTGTGTGTGTGTGTGTGTGTAGGATGGAACATCCAGACAAAATTCTAGACAAAATGCCCTGCCTTCTGTAGAACCACCCTTGGCCAACCTCTAAGCTGATTTCTTTTCTCACACAGCATTTTAACAAGATATAATGGGTACAAAATCTAAAGCATTTTGAACAAGTATTACTAATAAAAATGAGTAATGGCTGTAAAGTCTGATGAACTAGCATAGACAACATTGCCCAATGAATTCTGTTTCCCATTTTTTATGCTACAGCAAGTTCAAACCACTTTCCTAGTATCAGTCTGATCAAGGCAACAACAAATGACTTTCCATGTTGTTTTGCACACTTAATGCTTTGGCATATTCCAAATACAGAATTGGCTGCTCTGGCTGTTTGCCATAGTAGAGGCACACAGGCTTTCATACACACTAGACAATAAGTGTTTATGATTTAATTGCTTTTTTGCACATTGCCAAACATGTTTGTAAATCATTTTAAAAGGAGGAATGATAAATAATGTGTCTTATGTTGTCTTTGATTCCAAACTAACCCATATCACAATAGTAAACCTCATTTATTTTTCTCTCATCTGTCCCTCCCTGCAAATGTACTAATGTAATGACAAAATCATGTAGGAATGATTTGTAATTAAATTAAATGCCACAACACAAAGTGTGTAATATGCATTTAGTCCAAAACAACAAACAAGTGCATGATTAATTGCTTTAGTGTGCCTTGCTTTGATGTATGAAAATAAAGATGATGCAGCAGCTGAGAGCTTTTGAGTCAATGCAACATTCACCTGATATAAAGCTTGTTTTTTCATATTTGGCTACAGCTTCCCAGCAAAACATTTCAAATCTTTCTAGTGGACATTCTTTCCCATGGAACTGGCACACACACATTCCAAAGCATTGAACAGAAAGTGGTCCTAACAAATACTTAAGCAATATGCAAAGGGATCTTGGAAAACCTTAGATATTTTAACTGAGGGCCTTTCCTGACAGGCCTTATATCCCTGGATCTGATCCCAGGTTTTCTGTTTATCCCATTGCCTTATATCTCAGAATCTTCTTATCCCAGATTATCTGGCAGTGTGGACTCATATAATTCAGTTTAAAGCTGAAAGCCTGGGATCAGATCCTGGGATATAAGGCCTGTCTGGAAGGACCTGAAGGGCTTGTCTACACAGCCCTTTATCCTGAAGTGTACCAGAATTTGAACCTTGAGGCTAGATCTATGCTGCTCTATATCCCAGGATTTGATCCCAATTTATCTGCTTGGATTATATGAGTCTACACTGCCAGATAATCTGGGATAAGAAGATTCTGAGATATAAGGCAATGCAGATCCATCCTCAGCGATCTAATGCACTACAGAGGATTAAGGCTATGCAGAGGATTAAGACTGGATCTACACTGTCCTATATCCCAGGATCTGATCCCAGATTATCTGTTTATACTAGATAATCTGTCAGTGTAGACTCATAAAATCCAGCCCAAAGCAAATAATCTGGGATCAGATCCTGGAATATTGGGCAGTGTAGATCCATTCTTTAAAAAATGTGAAATAAGGAGGAAAAAAGTAGTCAGAAAGTTGCATTACCATGACAGGAGAAAGGGGAGGTCTTCTTCTCCAAGTGGGAAGGTTACAAATAGTATAAGTGTTCCAGACCACAAATGATCTAATCTCTTTTATGCCTATTAGGTTGAAGTAAGGGCTACAAGAACCACACATTTTGGGGTTGCATGATTTTAAATGACCCATTTAGATCCAATAGTTTTACAAAAGACCTGCTGTTGATGTAGACAAAACTGTTGGAAATTGGAAGATTTATTTTTGTTACATTAAAATGCACTACATGGTAACATAATATACATAGCATAATTTAATGTTATGTTGATAAGTTAATGCACTATATTATTCATACATATTTAGGGAGAAAGGTTTTCCATCATTGTTAAGAGAAGCAACTGGGTTTCTTTCTTTCTTTTCTATTTCTTTGGCTTTATCAATACTACTATGTAATGCCCTCTCCATTGGCGCCCCCTTGCAGTGGGGGAGAGGCTTGCATACCCTAATGAAGTTGTGAGCTATGCTGGCGGTGGTATAATTGTCACTGGTAGGGCCTCTCATGCCAGACAGGTCACAACCAAAGGGTCTGACAAAGAGCATCAACAGGCAGGATGGGCTCTCTAGCCTTTTGGCAACCATCCTAGGAGAAGGAAAACTCTGATTTCAAACCCGGGATGATGGTGCTCATTTAACTCTGTAAGGTCAACCATCTAAGAGAAGGAAACTCAAACCAAACCTATGACCAGAGGAACTCGCTGCCACTGTCCCAGCTTGCTAGGCCCCGGCAGACGAACCTTTGGTTTAAAAGGTGAGGTCAGTTCTGTGCACGCTGCACTCCACCAGAAAAAATTATTGCACAGGCTCAAAGGACACATCCAACTTCCGAAAAAGCCCTGTAGCGATAGGCGAGGGATGAAACAGAAGGTGTAAAGATGCACTGGAAGCTGCAGACCCAATCCTGCATGCAGGCGGTTCAGGACTTTGGTCGCTTGAGACTGACCCGGGAGATGACAGTCTTGTTCGGCAGCATCCTGAACAACCAAGCAGCCTTTTTAAAGGAGAGCACTGCTTGCTCCATATGGAGAGGGGCCTAGAAAAGGTGGACTAACGAAAGCTCATCTCCATCTACCCGGTTGGCTAGCCGCAGCCAACGGGCATCTTCCGATGCGGTCGAACAAAGACAAAGAAACAAAGGCCAATACCTGCCTGCAAAGGTGCAAATAGATTCACACTTGCATGCTGGAACATCAGAACCATGCAAGATTCTGCAGATAGTGGAAGTCCTGAGCATCGTTGTGCTCTAATAGCCCATGAACTATCACAGCTTAATATTGACATCGCTGCTCTTAGTGAAGTTCGTCTCAATGAGGAAGGCAGCCTTAAAGTACATGGTACTGGCTACATACTCTACTGGTCTGGCAAACCAAAAACTGAAAAACATCTTTCGGGAGTAGGCTTTATGATTAAAAATTCCATCGCCTCTAAACTCGAAATGTTGCTGATAGGTCACTCCGATCGTATTATCTCCTTACGCCTCCCACGTGCTGTTCTCTTCAGTATATATGCCCCAACTATGCAAGCTGACCCTGTGGAGAAAGACAAATTCTACTCAGACCTACGCCATCTCATACAAAAGGTCCCTGCAGAAGATAAAATCATTATCCTTGGTGATTTCAATGCCAGAGTAGGAAAAATCTTTGAAGCCTGGAAAGGTGTATTAGGCAAACACGATGTCGGAAACTGTAATAATAATGGACGCCTCCTGCTAGAGTTTTGTGCAGAACAGCAGCTGACTATTACAAACACTATCTTTCAGCAGAAAAATAGCTTGAAGACCACCTGAGTGCATCCTCGATCCAAGCATTGGCATCTCATTGACTAAGTTTTAGTGCGCCAGAGAAACATTTGTGATGTCCGTCATACTCGAGTGATGCCCAGTGCAGAATGTCAAACAGACCATTGCCTTGTAAGATGTAAACTAAATCTACACCTTAAGCTCAAACCTAAGAGGGGTGGCATCTTAAAGAGGAGACTCTAAGTCAACAATCTTCAACAGGCTGTTGTGAGAGACAACTTCCAGGAAAATCTGCAAACAAAACTTGAAGACCACCCTACAGATTCTTCTCCTACAGCACTTTGGCAACATATCAAAAACAGTATTCTGCAGTCTGCTGAAGAATCCCTAGGATTCTCCCTCAAGAAAAACCAAAACTGGTTTGATGAAAACAACCAAGAGATCCAGGAGCTGTTGGCAAAGAAGAGAACTGCTCACCAGGCACACCTTGCCCAGCCATCTTGCCATGTAAGAAAAGCAGCCTTCTGTCTCGCATGTAGTAAACTCCATCAAAAACTCAGAGACCTTCAGAACAAGTGGTGGATCGATTTAGCAGAAAAGACACAGTGTTGTGCAGATCTAGGTGATCACAGAGGTTTTTACAAAGCTCTCAAAGCAGTGCTTGGACTTACTTATCAGGTCCAAAGTCCCTTATACAGTACAGATGGTCAAACACTAATTACTGATAAAGCCTCCATCTCTTCAATGACAACCGAGTAGTCCAAGGTTCAGCTATCCAACACATGATGTAACAACCAATGAAAAATGAATTGGACACAGCTCCCACTCTGGAAGAGACCCTTGAGGCCATACAACAGATGAAAAATGGCAAGGCAGACAGGATCCATGGAGTCCCACCTGAAGCTTGGAAACAGGGAGGTCATGTACTTCATGCTAAATTCCACGAGCTCCTTGTGTGTTGCTGGGATAAAGGTGAACTGCCATCAGATCTCCAAGATGCAGTTATCATCGCCCTGTATAAGAAAAAAGGAACCAAATCTGATTGCTCAAACTATCGAGGTATAACACTGCTCTCCATTGCTGGAAAAATCCTTGCAAGAAGAACTTCTCCCTGAAAGCCAATGGGCTTTCAGAGCTAATAGGAGCACCACAGATATGGTTTTTGCCCTTAGACAACTGCAAGAGAAATGTAGAGAACAGAACAAAGGACTCTATGTAACATTTGTCGACCTCACCAAAGTCTTCGATACTGTGAGCAGAAAAGGTCTGTGGCAGATCCTGGAACGTTTCGTATGTCCCCCCAAATTCCTCAAAATGATTATCCTGTTACATGAGGGCCAGTGCGATCAAGTCAGATATGGTGATGCTCTCTCGGAGCCGTTTCTAATAACTAATGGAGTGAAGCAAGGTTGTGTTCTTGCACCAACCCTATTTACAATGTTCTTTAGCATGATGCTCCAAAGGGCTACGGCAGACCTCTACGAAGAAGACAGCATATATATATACGCTATTGCAGTGTTTCCCAAACAGTGTAGTGTGCCATGGGAAATTGGAACCTCTCCCCCACCCCACCAAGGATGGCTTGCGCAGAGCGAGAGAGGAGGGGGCAGAGGCCCGCGCCTTTTACTTCTCCCTTCACCCCTGCACGCCTTTCCAGTCTCCTCCCTTTGTTTCCGCCAATGACGCTGCTGCTGCGGGTGCACGTGGGACGAGGGAGGAGGGGAAGGAGGCTGCGGAGAAACCCTGACTTGGCAGCTCCCTCCTGTGCCACCGCCACAACGCGTGGCCAGCCTTTGTGAACACATGTCCTGGGACGGCCAGGAAAGGAGCCGCGCGCCAGCAAAGAGAATCCAAAGGGAGGAGGCAGAGACCTTGGGAACCTTCTTGTGGATCCCAGCTGGGCAAGGTTGGCTGGAGGGGAGGGAGCCTGGTTCCTAGAGGGGCAAGAAAGGCGGGTCTGAGGAGGAGGCCCACTTCCTCCCTCCCTCCCTCTCTGGGAAGAGCCATTGTGACTCTGGAAGGAAGGAAGGAAGGAAGGAAGGAAGGAAGGAACGAAGGAAGGAAGGAGGAGGAAAGGGTCTCTCTCGCTTGCTCTCTCGCGCTTGCTTGCTCACTTGCTCGCCCTGGAACCAAAGGACTGAAGGTGAAGGCAGAGAGAGAGAGAGAGAGAGACTTAGGGAAGAATAATCTCATGGATTCAATTGACCCCTGATAACTTCCTCCCTCCCAGAGTGCGAGGGAGGAGAAGGAGGAGGTAAAGGCAGAAGTGGGTGGTCTCTTCCAACAATAAGTGAAGTATACAAACAAGCAACTCTCCAACTCGTCTATTTTCCCCAAATTTCCCCAGTGTTCACATTTGGGCATGTTGAGGATTCGTGCCAAGCTTGGTCGAGATCAATCATTGTTTGAGTCCAGAGTGCTCTCTGAATGTAGGTGAACTACAACTCCCTTCTAGTGTTTTCTGTTGGTCAGGGGAGTCCTGTGTGCCACGCTTGGTTCAATTTCATCATTGGTGGAGTTCAGAATGCTCTTTGATTATAGGTTAACTGTAAATCCCAAAAAACAAACAGGGTACTATATCAATACTTATGTTGCAAAATAGAGTACTAATGCTGATATTGATAGTAATGCATTAAACATGAAAAAACCCATATATGTTGATTTTTAGTATAACCCAAATTATCCTGCTATGAAATCAGGATTATATTCCACTCTAAGTATATAAATGTCAAAATAGAGTACTATACTTATGCTGATATTGATAGTAATGCATTTAATATGTAGTGTCCCTTATTTTTGCAAAAAAATCACGTAAATGTCCCTTATTTCTTCTATCAAAATATGGGTAGGTAGATCATTTTGACTTGGTTGTTATATAAGTAGCTTGCATGCTGAAAAAGTGTGAGCACCCCTGCACTAGATGTTGTGTTTAACGAAACAGGCCCAGGTTTCACACTGAGTGTATAAATACATTTAAAAACATATTAACTATATATATTACTGTGTTAGAGTGTCATTTTG
Organism: Anolis apletophallus; assembly: GCA_030556195.1. Taxonomy (NCBI): domain Eukaryota; kingdom Metazoa; phylum Chordata; class Lepidosauria; order Squamata; family Anolidae; genus Anolis; species Anolis apletophallus. The sequence goes on along the minus strand of JARBWK010000004.1, from coordinate 29,579,345 downwards.
TGTCATTTTGGTTGGTGGTGTGCCCCAGGATTTTGTAAATGTAAAAAGTGTGCCGCGGCTCAAAAAAGGTTGAAAAACACTGCACTATGGTACTGATGGTAGCTTGTTCAACTTAAACCGTCTGAGGGCTCGCACTAAGACTCTAAACTATCTAGTCCGTGAGCTGCTTTTAGCTGATGATGCTGCCCTTGTCACCCATTCAGAAGCAACCGTGCAATGACAGGATTGCTTTGCAACAGCTGCAGAGCTGTTTGGGCTAGAAGTCAGCCTAAAGAAAACAGAAGTTCTCTACTAGTCTGCACCACAGGAAGAACACCATCATCCCCACGTCAGCATAGGCAAATCTGTGCTTAAGCCAGTTCAGCAGTTTACCCACCTGGGAAGCATCATCTCTTCAGACGCCAAGATTGATAAAGAGATAGATCATAGATTAGCAAAGGCATAAAGTGCATTTGGAAGGCTTCACAAAAGAGTCTGGAGCAACAAGCACCTGAGGTAAAGCACCAAAATCAGTGTGTACAGAGCTATCGCACTGTCTATTCTCCTATATGGGTCTGAAACATGGTTCACCTATCACCAACATCTATGACTCCTCGAACGCTTTCATCAGCGCTGTCGTCGCACAATCCTAAATATACACTGGACCGACTATGTGACAAATGTTGCTGTCCTTGAGCAAGCAGGGATCACCAGCATTGAGGCCATGCTATTGAGAACACAGCTGCGCTGGGCATGGCACGTCTCTAGGATAGAGGACCACTGCCTCCCAAAGATACTACTCTATGGTGAACTCGCCACGGGTCACCGCAAGAGAGGTGCCCCAAAAAAGAGATATAAGGACTCCCTGAAACAACATCTCAGGCTCAGCCAGATTGATCACCAACAATGGTCCACCCCGGCCTCACATCGGGAGGCACGGAGACGCACTATCCACAATGCTGTGACCTCTTTCGAGAAGACTTGCCAAATGGGTCTCGAAGAGAAATGACAACGCAGAAAGAACCGCAACTTGGAAACAACATCACCCAAAGAGACTTTCTGCTGTGCTTTCTGCAACTGAACTTGCCTATCTCAGATTGGCCTTTTTAGTCATCAACACGCTTGTAAAAAGTGTGGGATGAGTCCTTCCTAAGAATCTTCGTTCGCAAAGTAATGCCGAGAGAGATATATAATGCAGTTTGAAACTGCATTATATGATCAGTGTAGAATCATATAGTGCAGTTCAATGTGTTAAACTGCATTATATGAGTCTACAATGACCTAATATAGTTTCAAACCGTATTCATAGGGTTTGGATATGGTTTGATGGGACCTTATATAAGTCTGCCTTAATCTTTAGGGCATTTTCAACAGTAAATCAGTATGAAATTTTCCTTTTTGGGGCAATGTGAGAGAGCAGTACTTTTCTAACCCCAGGAAGTCTAGGATGCTCCACTTATCTTATATCGTCTTCATTTCCTTTTCTGCTCCACAGAGCTTGCCTCAATGGTTAGAGGCCAGGTTTCATGATATCACTGTACATCACAACAAGGAAGGAATATACCCTGAGACTGGATGGATAAGTATATATCTAATGCACAAATGTTGGCAAAATCAATACAATAAATTTTGATTTGATGTTGCCAACTTTTGTGCATTAGATATATACTTATCCATCCGGTCTCAGGGTATAGTCCTTCCTTGTTGTGGTAGCTTTAAGCCTCACACCTCCCCCCCCCCTTTTTTTCCCCTCAGTGTTATCACTGTACATCACACCATGATGCAGTGCACGTGGTGCATTACGGAATGGAACAGCAAAAATTAGAGCAACGTTGTGCCATCAAATTTGATACTGTGGATTATGAAAAGTTACAAAGGGCTTATGAGGAACATTACCAATCTTGATCACCAATGTTCAGAGAGCACAAAGCTTTTTTAGAGGGCCAAGAAAAAAAATGAAGCTGAACCCAATGTAAGGAGACCTTCAACCTCAAAAACAGATGACATTGTGGATAGAGTGAGGATTCATCTGATGTCAGATCATTGACTCATGTTGAAAATGACCAGTAATTAGTTAAATTTGAACCAATTTGCCATCCATCAGATTTTAACACAGGATTTGGGTATAAGAAAAGTATGCCAAGATGTTCCAAAAAATTATAAACAAACTTCAAGACTAGGCAGAAGGCCAATTGGAGGGATGTATGAGTTGATCCTCTGAACTGTCTAGAGAGGAAGCAAGTCATCTCATCATGGATTTTCAAGTAAACCAAATTTCAAAGTCAGGAGTGGCACACTGCAAACTCCCCATGCCATGGAAACAAGAGTGAGCAAATCAAATATCAATTCCTTGCTCTGTTTTCTTCACAGCCAGGGGATCGTCCAAAAGAAATTTGTGCCTCCAAGACAAAGCATCTAACAAACTTCTTATTGAGAAGTCCTTGAAAGGCCCAGGAAGAAGGTGGCATGTGCATTGTTCTCAATGTCAAATGGCAGTCTCCATTAATGATTTTTTGGCAGAAAAAAAATCTTGTGGTTCCCCAGCTCCCCTACTTGATGGAGCTGGGGAAAGTCCCTGTGACTTTTCTTTATTCCCCCAGTTCAAAAATTATCTGAAAGTGTGCCATTTTGGTACTTTAGATAATATGTAGAAGAACATTGTGGCTTGTGGCTACTGTGAGCCGCCGCGAGCCCCCGGGAGTCGGCGGCATAGAAGCCGAAATAATAAATAAATAAATAAATAAATAAATAAACATAACCAATGAGCTGAAATGCATTCCAGGAGAAGCTTTACAGTACTGCTATGAACAATGGAAACAATGCTTCCATTACGGTGCCAAAGGGATCTGCTTTGAAGGTGATAATCTTGATTTGGACATGGGAGAAAATTCATGGTTAAAAGAAAATCACTCTCATTATTTGTATATCTCCCATTCATACAGTTCAGATGGAGATTCCACCAACATGCAAGCTCTGTTCAGTTGTCTACCTGAACATGACTCAGGTTAAAACTAGGCAGGGAAACGCAAGTGTGCATGTATGCCCAACCCTATGTCTCTGGACATCCAGAATTTAGACTTTTGGAGTTTTGTCCTACAAACAAATGACAGGGCTACACACTTATATTCATAACAACTCAATGGAATAGGAGTCACTCTCACACAATAAATTTAGTACTGGATGCAGAGTGAATCTTACTCTTTTTAGCCAAAAGTTAACTTCCTAATCACTACTTCACTTTTTGGTTGGTTGTTTGCTTTTGTGCTGCATAATGCATATAAATGGATATAGATGAACACAGCCACTTGCATTTTTGGATATTTATTTGAATAGTATTCATAGTTAATCCTAGAATCAGTGTTTCCACTTCAAAAGTGAGCACTTTATCATTGCAGAGCATAAAACTGAGATAATCTGAGGCCTTGGAAGTGAAAAAAATGACTGATCTAGTTATCTAATCCATGCTATCATTTATGCCTGAAGTATAGAATTGTCTTCACCTGAACTGCACTATTCATTAGAAATTATGCATCAATAATCTCTGCAGACTATATTTGGTACAATTATGTTTTTTTCAGCACAATCCTATAAATATCTACCTTACAGTTCAATGAAGGTTACTCCCAATAAAATAGGTTATGCTTTCACAGATACTGTTATGTCAGCATTCTTATAAAATTAAAACGTTTCATGTAGTGATGGTGTAGTATTTCTCCTGATTCAAAACAAACACTTTTTCCTGATAATTTGAACTCTCTTTTTGCTTTTACAATTAAATTATGTCAATGTTTAGTTATCCTGAATCCAATGACTTCTTTACACCATTGTGTATTGCTGCAGATTCCAGTGATCTTTGTGGTACCCACCCAAGGGCTATAGGGACCTGTCGCTCCACACTCTCACAGCTTTCCTCATGCCTCATCACACAGGGGGAAGCTTTCTTAAGATGGTTCAACCCATCTTTCCCAATGGAAAGATGGGGAGCCTCCCATTGACCACCAGCAATTTTGTGGCAGCAGTATGTTTGTGGCAGTTCAACCACAGAACTGCCCCAGAAGTACTTTTAGGAGCCATTGGGTTCCATGACTGAAGTCAAATGGAGTTCTTTTGAAGTCAACAGGAGCATATTGCATGCTCCTTAATTGGGGAAAAACCTGATGGCAGAGATACAGGTTTTTCATTAATTTCAAGATACTGTGAACACTGTATTCTTAATGTGTTAGGCAAGAGTTTCTATGTAGACTGTGATGGAGACTCCACCTTAAATATTCCTTTCTTCCCCCAGAAGAGATTGAGATGTAAAAAGGGAAGGTTCATAGTTGGGATCTATATGTCATTTAGAAAACAACAACAAATAATAGCAGACTAAATAACCATTTTTGATTATTGCATGCTGGACTCTAGGGAACCCATCCTACATTTAGTGAAGAAAGGGTATTCAAATCTAATTATGAATTTTCAAACTAAATCCACAGTTCCCTCTGAGCAAACATTTTCTTATCATTTTGAATTTGCTTTACAACTTCATATCTAGAAATAATTATCCTTGAACGATTTAGATGGGACTTGGTAAGAGGTTGTTGGCAACTAGACTTCAGTAGAATTTTAAATCATTTTTACATTTAATTGAACAATAAAAAATGCCATTATGCCTTATCCTTGGCACAAATGGACAGACCTCCAAAAGTTGTTTGCGGAATGTAAAGCATCCAAAGTGGACACATACACAAACATATTTATCTACACATTCACTGACAAAGACTATGATGAATGGACCATCACAATATCAATCAAATGCAGGAAGAAACCATTTGATGACTCAGAAAAATAGAAAGTTCTCATACCTGCCTAGTTCTGAAGAGCTATTTTCTATCCTAGGGCCATCTGAATCTCATTTTGCATCTTTTTTTAACATTATAGAATGTTATATGTACGTACTTGCTAAATTGTCATGATTTCAGATTTTATGAATTTGGTTTTCTGTGATAGAAATATACCCATTATGTCTCTGCAGACTTTATCAAAACAACTTTTTCCAAGAATGGTTTTGTAGGAATATTGACCTCTGATCCTTTGTCATCATGAAGTTCTATACTTTCCTGCACCACTGTTTTCAACTACCCAGAAGGCTGTGTGTACCCTTGGTTTTGAACCCATGTCTGCAATGTAATCAGGAGTAAGGTATCAAATCTTTCTGAGGGAAGTGTTCTGCCATGTACCTAGGATGTTTCCTCCATGAAACTACTGTACACTGTGTGATGGGAAGTCTGGAGCTCCAAGGAGGAAGCATTCTGGCAGCATGCTAGAATGCCAAACTAACTTCATGTGATGCAGTGGCAGGAGAAACATACACCTTCAGAAATGTTTCTTATGCCTCAGTCTATCAGAAACCAATTTCCAACACCTTTCCAACCTAAGGAATCACATTATTAGCCCTAGATTTGAAAGCCTCCAGTCAAGAAGTCAAATAGAAGCTATGGTATCCACAATATGAGAGTCAAAAAATACTGATGAAGGCTAGGCCTATTTAACTCAAAAACGATTATCAGTGTTAGTTTGCCACTGAGTGAACCCAATTCAAATTTGAGTGAATATGGTACTGGTCTTAAAAGTCTTCATTTTGATCCAACAGGGTTCTTATTTTGTTTATTAGAGACAGTTGGGGTTTAGAAGAAATTCAGCTTTTGGGAAATATAATTCTGACTGAAGATGCAGCGTACGTAAGGGCCCTTCTACACTGCAATATAATCCAGAATATCAAGTCAGATAATTCACAATATCTGACTTGAGTCTACACTGCCAGATAATCCAGTTCAAAGCAGATAATCTGGATTTAATGCAGCTGTGTAGAAGGGACCTATGTATTGGGGCATGGTTTACCAACTCAGCCTTTCTTCATATTATGTTACCAAGTGTTTAGATCCTTCCATCCTAATAAATGTATACATTTTTCTAGAGCATGCTAAGTTTTACAGTGGAAACACTTTTTCTGTTCTAAATTCTTTTCACCTGAAGTTGATTTCTTCAGACATAAACAAACAATAGCAACAGGACTTTGTTCCTCAAATTTGCATGTAATGTTTACTTAACTCCTGAGATATGGCATTTTTAAATTTCTCATTTATTATCCCATCAGATTTGCTGAATTACAAAATGTTGCACTATTGGAATGCACCCAGAGAATGAAAAGAGCCAAGGAGCTTCCTGCCATGCTGAAAATAGTCTGTTTTTGCTAGTGGCATGTCTCCCCTCACAAGCATCAAATTTGCCATGTGAAAACACCATTATCAGATTGGAAACCTAAGACTCAATCCTGTCCCCACAGGGGTCAATAGGACATTTTTGATGCTCTTTAATGGGATCAGGCTCAAGCCACTAGATTAATAGCTCTTGGCAGGGAGGGAGACACACTTATAAAGTGATGTGACAGATTGTGTGTTGCTTCAGCAGGCTAGGCAGGTTTGTACATCAATGGTAAATGGGCAAAAATCTGCCTCCTTTGCTGTCAAACTGAGGTAGCCTAACTAGGTCTTTGATGCCTCAGCAATTCTTTCTTCATGAAATTCTTCTCTGTGTAGCAAGAACTGGTTTGGCTTCAGGACAAATCTCTGGGGATGACACAAAATAGAACTCATAAACAGTTGGATGGGATACTGATAATCTGGTTCTCCATGAGACCTATTTCTCCCCTTCTGTGAGATAGATGAAAATGAAAAAATAAGCTTATTGGAGAAAATAAACAGTAGAAGGCTCTCTCTCTCCCTCTCCCTCTTCTCCCTCTCCCTATCTCTCCCTCTCCCTCTATATATATGCTGTAATATATCTGTAAGGAAATGAGAGCTCCAGTTACTAATGAAAATAAATGTCCAGTTTAAGAAAATAATAATAATAATAAACTTTATTTATATCCCACCACCATCTCCCCCAATGGGGACTCGGGTGACTTACATGAGGCCAAGCCCAAACAGCAAATTACAATAGAATAAAAACCGAAACACAAGCAATGATATAATAAAATACATAAAACATATGAATACAATAAGCAATATACAAACACAATATCCACAATCACAATGACAATAAGTGGGCTGCAGAATGGGATCCAGCAGCATCTGAAAGTGTGATTTTTTTTCAGGAGAGCTTTAGTAGACCACACATTTTCTGATGGACAGCAACTTTCAGTGTTTAAAGTCCAAGATTATTTTCTATACAGAAACAGAAGCTCATGCAAACAGATGGAGTCTACATATGTAAAATACTTAACAGTAAATTAATTTGCCTGTTAAAAAAAGTTGTTACTATCAGTCTCTCACTGAAAGTTAATTACCACTCTAACCTGCTAAAAGTAGGCATACAGAAGAAATGGCACTCTTGGGGATAACGGAAATCCAAGTTATTTTAATTCTTGAAACCATCTTCTTTGAATACTTACTATAGCCTTAATCTATTCTCTGCAAATGCAGCTAGTGGATGGTGATAATATTAAAGACAACAATATCTTATATGACAGAAATTGCTCTTTCAGGTAAATTGGTCATCACAACATTTATTCAAGAAAGGGATTTCTAAAGCTGCATTATTGGATATGTATTACTGCTAATGCTTCCTTACTGTGGAATTTTCCCTTAGTAACTGCATTATAAAAGGAAGTAATCACAGAAGTAAATTTGGTTTTGGAAAGTTCCTAATATGAGGCTCCTTATGACCATGAAATTTTAAAAACAATAATTAAAAAGATTCCTAGTTAAAGGTCTATTATGAATGCAAGATTCCATTTGGACCCTAATTCAGACTTATTCAAGTGAGATGAAACTGAAGGCCGTTTGATATGGCCAAGTCCAAATAGAGTCTCGATTTGGAACAGCAATTATTTGTGACTTTTATTTCATATCACTGGAACCTCTATTTAAAATCACCATTATCTCTTCCTTATTTGCCAGAAGGAATGACATCTCAAGTCACTAACCACTGTTACTAGGGAATTTACAAGTTTGGTATGAATTTCATATGAAGGGGTGTGGAACCGTACTATTAACAAAGCAATTTTCATTAAAGAATGACTTATACATTTTCAAATAAAAAACCCCTGGCAAATTAGAAGAAATATGAGTGGATACTTACACTTTCTGAGGTGTTCAACCATTCGATTTATTCAGTGGCTTAAAATAGTTAATTTGACAGTTCCCTGTCCTCAGGCTAACAATCTAAATAAGAGAGAACCGATAAGGGAAGAATGGAGAGAGAAGATGCAAGGTGTGGTAGATTGTGTACAACTGTTTTTACAACAATGTTTGATAATAGTCTTGAATCTGAAAAACTAATTAAAAATGAAGTTTTGCACACCCCTAGTAAACAGTTGATGTGAAACTAGCCAAGGTTGTTTATATTGCCATTTTAAACTTATACAATTTTTCTGTGATCATTGCTTTTTTCTTGATTATTTTTCCTTATAGTTGAACTCTAACTTTTGATTTGCACTTACATTCTCAACTTTCCTTCTTACATGTTCAAGTTCATTTTCTAATGCTATATGGTATTATCAGAATCTAACACTATTGATGCTCTGTCCACCAGTTTTTTTTGTCTTTTTCCTTAAAGTTTAGATCCAGCTTTCCATAAAACATGTGTTCTACATATAAATTAAACCAGTAAAATATAAGCTCCAGTCTTTTCCTACTCCACTTGCCAACATGCCCATCAAATAATGTCAAACATTTTAGATTAAAGTTGGCATGCAGTTAATACAAAGTGGTTATATTTAAACTCTTGCAGAATTTTGAGAGAATACACATTATCTAACAGGAGAAATGTTTAAGTATCTGATTTTACAGTCTTTCTATTTCTTCCTCTTCCTCTGTGGGTTTAATACATTTTGATAAAATGGGCTATCCTATAATCTGTCATAAGAGAAAAAAACTTTCAAAGATGCCAACAAAACATTTTATATTTTTGTGCTCATTGGTGAAAGAATTAAAAAATATGAAACACTGATACATTGTTTCATTGTATATGATAAATTGTTTAGATTACTCTTCCCTGAAATACATAGATTGGAAAACCTGAGTAAAATCAATGTTAGTAGAAGCTGTCATACACAAAAGCAGACTTTTAGTGGCGGCTTCTGCCCAATAAGTCTGTGGTGCAAGTAAATCTATTTTTTGTTTCTAACTTTTTTTAAAAAAAAAGTTACTTTATCCCTTAAGACAGCCTAGCACAAACCAAAACAAACTGCCAGCTAGATTTTCAAATGCATCAATTGCCAACCTGTAGTGGTTTTGGTGGGGAGATGGAAGAGTAGAAAACCTTTCAAGTGTCCCTTTGTAAAGAAAATTAAGTACAGCAAGTGGAAAGGGGATACTCTTTTCACACAATATTTTCCAATTTACTATTTTCTATAGAACCAATGATGGAGAAATGGCAAAGGTTACAAAGTGTGATACTTCCTGAGGAATGCTTTCGCAGAAGTAAGTCTCACTGAATTAAATATGATTTTACCTTCAAGTAAGTGTGTATGGCAATCCAGCCTTAGGCTGGATCTACACCATCGTATAATGCAGTTTCAATCTCGACGGAAGCCTCAACATCACCCAGCTCCTCCTCCAAAGCAAGGCAAGCCGATCAGCAGTGACTCTCCTTCTGCCTGCTGCGAATCCAAAGACTTACCCCCTGCTGAGCACTTGAAGGGTAGGCTGGCAGAGGAGACCAGTTTGCCCCTTGTTGACCACCCCCAGGACGTCTTGATGGGTAGGCAGGCAGAGGTGACTAATTTGCCCTTTGCTGAGTGCCCCCGGGACGACCAGCCTACTGATCCCCCCCAGGGTGGTCTGTCTATTACAACCGCCCCCCTAGGACCTGAACTGCTGCCACTCCCAACCCACCGGGCAGACCACCCCCAGGACCTGGAGTCTGATGGGGCCCAAAATGCATCTAACCCCTCTCCACCAGAGGGGATTGAAGGCAGTGGAGGGAGATCCATTCCAGCCTATCCCAACCAGAACTCACTAGGACTAAGGCCAATGTCTGATTCTCTCGCGCTGGACCACTCAGTCCCTGAGAGAATCTCTGATGGTGGCTTGGCAGCCCCACCATCAACCAACAACGATAAGCCTAAGGAGGGCCTAAGACTTACCACAACGGATGCTAAACCATTAAGAAAGAGCCAGCAAGGTCCTCACAGACAGAAACAGGGCTATAAGTCCAGGACCTTTTGGGGGGCGGCCTTTTTGGCCAGAGGAAATGTGAAAGCTGCAAATCAACCACGTGCGCCATGTGCGCCAAGCTCTAGTGGTTTATCGCCCCCCCCCCCTGATCTCCCTTTTCGGGGGGTGTGCCGCAAATTAAGCCCGCAAGACCTTCTACTGACACAGTAGAAGCCCCCATTGCAGTGATCTCTGGGATGGGGAAATACAGCATTAGGCGCAGGCCAAAAGCGAGAGGTACGCTGAGTTGCTGTGAGACTCGACGTACCTCTGACCTGCGTCCTATCCCGAAGTACGCTGGTGACAGGCTTCCAATTTCCTCCCCTTCCTCTCTGGTGTTAGTTAACGCGCGCTCTGTTAGGAACAAAACTGCTACTCTCAAGGATTTCTTTTTAGAGCAGCGAGTGGATCTCTGCTGCATAACCGAAACCTGGATCAACGATGGCGATGAAACCTGCCTGCACGAGCTAACATACCCTGATTATGTTGTTACTCACCAGAATAGGAATGGGAGGCGGGGGGGGGGGAGTGGCTATCCTCTCCCGTGACCTGTTACATCTTAGAGCGGTCCCTGCACTGGATTGGGATTGAAAGTGTCGGCCTGATGTGGGGAGCCCCGGAGAGTGTAGCCTTCTTGCTGGTGTACCGAGCACCTAGCGCACCAGCGAGGAGTCTCTCCCTGCTGCTGGAGACTGGCTGAGTGGGCATTGAGGTTCCCCAGACTTATAGTTCTGGGGGACTTCAATGTCCACGCCGACACAGCCTCCCTTCCATCTGCAGCGGGGGACCTTGTGTCGACCATGGCGGCACTGGGCCTCTCCCTCTTAAACTCGGGCCCCACACATCGGGCTGGACACACTCTCGATCTGATCTTCTCTGCAGGTGTCCAAGTGTCCGTCACCTCTGTAACCGAGGTGCCATGGTCGGATCACTGTGCTCTAAGAGTCCGGGTTGAGACGCCACCACCCCCCCGGCAAGGGTGACGAACCAATTTGGGTTCGCCCGAAGGGACTTATGGAACCAACCAGGTTCCTGAATGCCCTGAGGGATTTGGAGCCTGTCAGCGTCTCGCTCGAGGAGCTAGTCACCACCTGGAACTGTAAGTTATCCACGGCTCTCGACGATTGCCCCCTAAGCACCCTCTCAAACCCCGCAGCGTTGCTCTCCATGGTTCACCAAAGATCTTAGAACCATGAAGCGGGAGAAGAGACGGCTGGAGCGCATGTGGAGGAAGCTCCGTGACGGGCCTTCGCAATCAGCTTATAAGCTCTTTAGTGAGGCTTATGAGCATGCGGTCAAGGAGGCAAAAATTCTCATTATGCCTCCTTGATAGCGTCTGCAGATTCACGCCCGGCCCAATTGTTCAGGATAATTCGGCAGTTGACGATGGTCCCTACCATCCCAAAAATGATGATCGGGCCCTTTCCGCCGAGGCTTTCCAGAATCATTTCGCAGACAAGATTGCGACGCTCCGCCGGACCTCCCTGCCACGGTTGATACAGTACAGGAGCTTGAGACTCCGTGGCCCTCCGCCAGGTCCACCTTCGACCGGTTTCGGCCACTGGACGCAGAGGATGTTGACAAGATTGTCGCAGCTCTTCGACCAACCACCTGCTCCTCGACCCGTGCCCCTCACGCTGATTCGAGCTTGCGTGGAGGGGCTACGAGGCCCTCTGTTGAATATAGTCAACTGCTCCCTTGAGCAAGGAGCTTTTCCAGAGGAGTTAAAAGAGGCGGTGGTTAGTCCATTGCTGAAGAAGCCCAGGTTAGATCCGCGGCTCCCTCCAACTACCGCCCAGTGTCCAATTTACCGTACCTGGGCAAGGTAATTGAGAGGGCAGCAATGGACCAGCTGCAGACATTCCTGGATGATGCAACCTGGCTTGACCCCTTCCAGTCCGGCTTCTGTTCAGGCCATGGGACAGAGACCGTCCTGGTCTCCATCACAGACCTACTCCGTTGCCACTTGGATCGAGGCGGATCGGCGCTGCTCGTGTTATTGGACCTCACGGCAGCGTTTGATACTGTCGATTACCAACTTTTGACACACCGCCAGGCGGTGGCGGGTGAGGGGACAGCCCTCAACTGGCTGTCCTCCTTCCTCCAAAACCGCCTGCAGCGAGTGAAGTGGGGAGGGTGGCCTCCGAGGGCTCCCTTACATTGTGGGGTCCCTCAGGGGGCCATTCTCTCCCCGCTGTTATTTAACATCTACATGCGACCACTCGCCCAATTGGTACGGAGTTTTGGGCTGGAATGTCACCAGTACGCTGATGACACCCAGCTCATTCTGAGGATGGACCCCGGGTGGAATCTGTACCCGATAATTTCCATCTCTGCCTAGAAGCCGTAACTGGATGGCTGCGAGCCAGTAAGTTGAAGGTGAACCCGACGAAGACGGAGATCTTGTGGCTGGGCCGCCCGGAGGGGGTAGAGACCCAGTTGCCGACGTTTGATGGTGTGGCACTTCGCCCACAGCCCCTAGTTAAGAGCCTTGGGGTCCAGCTAGACACCCAACTGTCGATGGAAGCGCAGATTGCCTGCGCTTGCAAGACAGCGTTCTACCATCTGCGGCAGGCGAAACGTCTGGCTCTTACCTCCCGCTGCGACCTGGCCACGGTGATCCAAGCCACGGTCATCTCGAGGCTTGATTACTGTAATGCGCTGTACATTGGCCTACCCTTGTCGGCGATCCGGAAACTTAAGCTGGTGCAGAACGCAGGAGCGCGCCTGCTGTCGGGAGCCCCAAGATCTGCGCATGTGACCCCACTCCTGCGTGCACTGCACTGGCTTCCCATCGAATTCCGGGTCTCCGTCAAGGTGTTAGTTCTAACTTTCAAGGCCTTATATGGTTTGGGGCCAGTGTACTTGAGGGAGCGTCTTACCCCATACAAACCCAGAAGATCACTGCGCTCAGAGGGGCTTAATCTACTAGAGGTCCCTAGTATTAAGATCTGTAGGCTGTCGAGCACCCGGCAGAGAGCATTTACAGTGGCCGCTCCGACCCTCTGGAATTCTCTGCCGGAGGAGATACGAGCACTACGGGGTTTGTTGGCCTTCCGCAAGTCTGTGAAGACTTGGCTATATAGGCAGGCATTTGGTCCCAACTGATGCCTCCTTAGTTGCCAGCTGCCAACATACCGTCCTGCCATGTATTGCCTCTGCGTATTATTGCTTGCCGGGATCATTTGTGGGGAGGGGGGCTTTTGGGTATACGTCTTTTATCTGTTTATTGATGTTTTATTGATTTTATGCTGTAAACCGCTCTGGGCTCCAGAGAGAGCGGTCTACCAAATCGAATTTATAAATAAATAAATAAATAAATAAATTATAATGTCAGTGAGGACCCAGGTAATGCAGTTTAACAGAATTAAACTACATGATATGAGTCTACACTGATTTTGTAATGCAGATTCAAACTACATGATTCTGTGATTATACATTATATATCGGAGTAGATCCAGCCTAAATTAAGGCCCCAAGTACACTGCTATATAATGTAGTCTCAGAATGAGGTTTAACTGCATTGAACTGCATTATATGGCAGTGTAGACTCATATAATCCAATTCAATGCAATTAAATTGCATTATATGGCAATATAGATGGGGCCTTAGTCCTATCCTGATGTTAGCAATCCATCTTAATTATACATGATCACATAAGTCTCACTCTGCCTTGCACATTCCCATTGTTCTTGTGTTGAGAACAGTTTTCTAAACAGGATAGCTTCTTCTGTATCTGAAAGATCTCTCCACAATCAGGAATGTTACTTTGCTTGTATCTGGAATCACATGTACAGCCCCTACACACAGGAAGCTCCCCTCTTTTCTCCACAGCAGAAGAGTAAAATGCACACCATGGTAACACCTCTTTAAAAAACCTTTTTCTTTATCATTTTATGATGTCTGTCACTATAACTCCTGAGTAGGTTATCTGTGTTGGTTTAAATTCCTTAAAGGGAAAAGGATCCATCATTAATACCAAACTACACTTCAATTATATTTTGGATCTATCTACTATGGACTGAGGTCTAACTTTAAGCATGCATTTTTCTTCAACTATACTGAAAAAACACAGCAATTGGGATACAGTCTGCTGATGCTCATGCTCTGGAATATATGTGGTGGGCTGCTGGGAATCATGTTACTTCTCTGTATCTCTGCAAGAATGTAAAGGAGTCCAGGGATAATAGGTCCCACAGAGTTTATATTTCTGATGTAGCGGTATATCTCTTAACATTGCCACAAATACACAGAAGTGTTCCAAAAGTTCAAGCTTCTTCCCAGCAGTTTCCAGAAATTCCCTGTTGAGATAAATTTTAGCAAGTGAATGGTGTTGAAAAAGCTTCTAGGAAATGTTGCCAATTCATTCTGGGCCCAATTTAAAGTTCAGTTTTATTTATTGTTTAATACTCAGCAGACATCGAATAAAATAATCCTGCTCTCCTGAATCATTTGGAAAGCAGGCTGGTGCAGATCTGCCCATTCCTTGATGAACTGCTGTTGCTTCTTTTCAAGTAAGAGGTTCTCAGTGCACTCCTGTAATGACTACACACTGGTCTTTAATGGCATGGCTTTTAAAAAATCTCTGAACATCCTTTTCTTTTGACTTCAGATACTGTTTTATGGCTAATCTAGTTTGAGAAAAAAGGGGGAAATATTCCCAACAGAATGAGCATGGAAAGGGAAAGTGAAAGCTAACCATCTGTCTGGAATGCCTGACAGCCAATAGATAAATAATGAACTCAATGTTCATATTTATGTTCATGTTTAAGAAAACAGAATAAACAAATGGCTGTTTGCAAGTGCATGGTTTTTCTCTTTTCTTTTCGTTTTTAGTGGAGGATTGCATCCTCTAGAGCTGATGTTAAAAGATAAAATACTACAGTTGAGAGCTAGATTTTTATGAAGGCTAAAGGGGATTAGGCTCCCAAATTTACACCATTAGAAAGAGATTGTTTTCTAATTTCCCTAGGGAAAGAAGAGGTCTTGCATTAATCTCTATAGTGCTGCATTCAGCCTCTCCATTGCCCATTTGGGGTATATGGAAAGTGTTAAGGGACTCAATTTTTTTCCTCATAGAATCACCCTCAGCAACTAGCATATTTCAAAAACAGCTGGATGTAGGCTGGAAGCCTCAGATGCTGGAACCAAGTAAGTATTATTTCATAGACGGAAATTTTTCACTTCTATTCTGTCATGAGATAAAATTAATGCTGAATATATTACCCTTACAGCAACATAAAATTTTCTGCTGGTATGCATTTGAGCTCTGTGAGGCACTGTTTCCCAACACAAAGAGATGATCCAGCATTACAATCATATGTAATAACAATAACTACTACTTGTCTTTTAAAGTTGTATCTATCCAACCTTCATGCTATTATCATTTTCACTTCCTTTCCACCTTGACCCAATGATGTAACTCTTTTTTTCTGTCTCTGAAATCATCTTCACTCTGATCTGTTGCCTGCTAATCATGTATCTGTGGTCCTGAAATTATTGTCTGTATGGCTTTTAGAAACTGGATATTTGGAAAGATTGACTAATGCATCAGAAGAAATAGCAATCCATGTTAGACTATTTCAATGTATTCTGCTTTGAAAGATGGTTCAGGTTGTGACAGATATGTCACTTGTTGGGTGAGATTTATGAACAGACTACATTGAGTTTACAGCAACCATGAACTTGTTTCCATTCCATTTTGGGGTCCAATTCACTGTGCAGGTTTTGATTTTTAATTTTAAAAAAACCTTCCATGGATTAGAATGAATGTTACTGTTTGTGGTAGTTTGGATGTTAGACTAGGATTCTGGAGACCAGAATTCAAACCCTAACTCAGCCATGGAAGCACATTGGGTAACCTTGGTGACCTTTTAGCTCAGTGGAAAGCAATGATAATTCCCTTTGAACCAATCTTGCCAAGAAAACCCTATGATACACTTGCCTTAGGGTTGTAATGAGCTGCAAATGACCTGAAGACACACAACAAAACTATGCAAATATATATAACAAGAGGTTTCTGTGAATGCCCCAGCTGAATACAGTAAGGGCCTTTTCAATTATTATGTCTTGACTGTTTAAAGCTGCCTTGATAGAAATCCATCTAATGTCTACTAGGAGCCTCATCACACTAGAGAATTGAACTACTTTAAATCTGATTGCTGCCTCCTGCAGAATTCTGGGGTTTGTAGTTTAGGCAGGAGCCTTTAACCGCCTCACTAAACTACAAACTCCAGAATTCTGCAGGAGACAGAAACCAGATTTTAAGTGGATGGATTTCCTCCGGTTCCCTTTCTCTCCCGCATCAGTCCTGGGTGAGAGCCACTGTTTAACCTGGTTTGGATGGCTTTCCTTTGGTTCCCTTTCTCTCCCACATCAGTCCTGGGCAAGAGCCACTGTTTAACCCAATTTGGATGGATTTCTTTCAGTTCCCTTTCTCTCCCTTTCTCTCCCGCGTCTGTCCTGGGCAAGAGCCACTGTTTAATCCAGTTTGGATGGATTTCCTTCGGTTCTCTTTCTCTCCCGCGTCAGTCCTGGGTGAGAGCTGCTATTTGACCTAGTTTGAATGGATTTCCTTTGGTTCCCTTTCTCTCCCACGTCAGTTCTGGGCGAGAGCCGCTGTTTAACCCAATGTGGATGGATTTCTTCCCTTTTCTCCCCCCTCATTGTGATGTGTGTTAACAGGTCACTGCATGGTCAATGCTGACTGAGAAAATGCAGTGCCAAACAGATTTTTCCCAACATTGTAGATAAGCCCTAAGAGATAACAGGAAAAAACACATTATAAGAAGAACAGAATAAATATTTCCTCCCACATAGTCAAGTAAGTTATGTCAGCACCTTGTGACCTATTTCCAGCTTTGAACTATTTTCCACTTTAAAAATAAACAGCAAGCTAACTGCACCTTAAGGTTCTCTACTAAAGTGGACATCTGAAAATGAAATGAATTAATAATGAATCATGTGGGGTTTGAATTATTTAATGCCACTATGGCCTAAGAGGTTGAAGCTACTGCTTAATTTGTTAATAGTGAAGAGCCACCAACTTGAAAGTGGAACATTGTATTTTGCTAGTTCTGTGGTTGCTTTTCAAGTAGACTGCAACAAGTACTCTTGCCAGTACTCTGGCCACATTTCATCCTCAAAATGTCAGATCACAATATAATTTGAATGCCATGGCTAATCCTGGGAAGTGCAAGGGACTTTGGGCTAGCCACACATATCTTCACAAAGCTTTATGGGTTGTTTACAAGTTGCAGTGATCAACAATGATAAAACACATTGGTTTAAAGCTATGGCTCAGATTTACTTTTTGGGCTAAGCAATGAGGAGACACAAATTATTCTTGCCTGCCTTAGATCCACCTGTATCTTTTTTCCCTGCTCATTTTGGCTGGATCTAAATATCAAATAATTCAATTTTAACTGCTTTATATGGCCAGTCTAGACACATATAATGCAGTTCAATGCATATACAACCCATGCCATTTTAAAGCTGTCCTGGATATTCACAACTTCACCTTGATTTCCAGCCATTAGAAGGCACACATCTGCCAACCCTTCCAGAATAGGACTTGGCAGTAAGAAATATAAACCATCTCAAGTTAGAAAAGATTTCAGATCCAGAACTTGTTTCTCTCTTGTTTTAACTGAGCCTGACTTTTTGACCTTGAGATCCTGTAGCAAGGCTTATCTTTTCTCCCAGATGTGCTTGAAAAACGGAAATGTTATTATCCTCTAGTTTTGCAGATGCTGTTGTTCTGTCAACTGTCACTGGGCTATCACCTAGTAAAAGCATACTGGAGTGTCAGTACTGTCTCCAAACGTCAGAACAAACATCAGTCATTCTAATTAAACAGCACCCAGGGATTATTTCTCCTTCTTTGTTCCCTGCCATCACAAAATAAACTCAGAAAAGACCAAAACCTGCTGCTTAGATAACACATGCTAAAAAGACCTTATTACTATTGCACATGGAGCTCCCAACTGTCATACTGCCAGCTTTCATCCTGTTCCAGGTAGCCAACTATTAAACAAAAGAGGCCCATTAAAGACAGAGAAATCTCAGGATAATATGAATGTAGAAGGAAAGCAGCACATGCAAAGCTAAACTTGCATAGGAGCATAGAGAATGCCCTTTTAATAATTTTTTTCTTTCTCAGATTTCTTTTTCTTAGAAAGAGATCTTTATTTCATTCATTTTTCCCAAATAGTTTTTTATTAAACATTTATTGGAAGAGTGGAGGGGGGAGGGAGGGAGGGAGGGAGGGAGGGAGGGAGGGAGGGAGGGAGGGAGGGAGGGAAAAACAAAAAAATAATAGAGTTTATAGATTAGTTGCATCTTTACACATATCTAATATATCACAAGGAGGAAAAAAAGAGGGTGGGGGGTTGTTGGGGTATAGGGAGTTCTTTTACAAGATTATTATTATTACAACTAACTGTTCTTCTATATTTCTTTAACACACATTTCATAAAATATTGAAGATTCTAACGATTTTAATTTTAAGTCTGTGGGTTGTATCTTCTAGTGTCTTCTAACATTAACTCATGATCTTCATATCTTCTTTTCCAGTTCTTCATCAATTGAAATGCTTGATTTTTCGTAACAGATTATTTCACTCCATTCTTTTCTTAAATTATTATGATTATTATCTATGAAGATAATTCTACAATTATCATTTAAATTGTTAGAAAGTTAGTATTTATATCATTTTATCATTACCATGCTTTATCTCTTTTTATATTACATCACATTTATATAATTCTGTATACCCAATCCATTTTAATATAGTCCATCCCAATCCTATTAATGTCATTTCACATTTTTTAATTTTTTGGGGTGAGTTCTTAGTATAAAATGCACACACACACACACACACACACACATGCACGCAGGTGCACATACACACACAATATTAATAGTAATAATATTTTCCATCCATGACTTTCAGGTTCTAATTTTCCTGGTGTGTGTGTGTGTGTGTGTGTGTGTGTGTGTGTATGTATATATATATATATATATATATATATATATATATATATATATATAGGAGCCCAATTTAATTTATTAAATTTGATCATTTCAAAAACTCTTGAGATTTTTTACTTAATTTTTACATGCATTGGATTGTACATCTATAGCACATTATAATTAAAATGGAGAGCCTACCTCTACACACAATTGTAGCCAACAAAGAACAATTGGTAAAATCTGTGAGTTTTTTGGGAAATTTGTGGTTCAAAATTGTTTTTGGTATCTCCATGTGAGAGCTGGAGTGTGAACAGATGAAGATGATAGTTGCCTCAACCATGACCAAAAAATACCATAATGAGATGTTCCTTTCTCATTTATCATGGTAAATCAGCCATTCATTAGAAGCCAATAATAACTGTATGCATTGATATCAGCTCCATTATGACTGGATTTCAGTGACTTGTTAGAGCCATGTTGCAGTTGCAATTGCTGTAACCTCTGAAGGGAGAGAAGAACAGCCAAATTCAATTTCTGTTGATATTTTGTCTTATTTAGATTGCAAAGCTATAGGCAAGCAACTAGTCATAAGCCCTTGTGGAAACCTTTATGACTAAAGACTGGAGTATAAATATTCTACATGAACACTTAAATAGGTAAATGAATAAAAGAATAAATCAATCAATCAATAATTACATATCCAGTAATGACATTTGTTTGGGATGTTTGGAACAGTTAGAATGCTATTTTTTTTATTAAAAAAGAGGGGGAAAGAAACCTTCCTTCTTCTTTCCTTCTTCTCCCTTTTTGAGAGCTGGGCTTAATGGTTATATTATCACCACCTATCGATATCCATAGAAAAGGCTTACAAAAGTGAAAAGAACACCCCATCCCACCCCCAAAAATAAAATTCCAATAATATCATTAAATTACCAATTTGTAACAAAATACTCCAAGAGCAAGTAAAAATTAATTTTTTTGATCATTTCCGCTGCGGTCATAATGGGACACCAATGCAAACAGCAAATAGCATCTAGATTGTTTCCTTTCTCCTTGTTGAATATATGGGTTCCCCATTCTGACCTCAGCAGATGCAACTGGGATGCCCAGGTGCTCACAGGGAGCTTTGGGGCTAGTGAGGTGCAGCAGCAGCAAATGGGGATGACCTGTCCCCTTCTCTAAAGTGATCAGCACAAGGAAAGAATGATGGCAGTAATGTCTATGTGGTCAAAATGAACCCAATCCAGTTCTTCCAATAGCCATGAAATCTGTGTATTTTCTAGTTTCCTGGAAACTGTGGATAATCCCCTGACTTTGTTTAATGTGGAGAAAGGTCAGGCTAAAAGTTCAAAACACTAGATATTTACCAGATGTTCCCATGTATCATGAAGACAGCC
Source organism: Anolis apletophallus (assembly GCA_030556195.1). Lineage (NCBI taxonomy): Eukaryota > Metazoa > Chordata > Lepidosauria > Squamata > Anolidae > Anolis > Anolis apletophallus. The sequence continues at coordinate 29,558,797 of JARBWK010000004.1, read as the reverse complement.
AGTACTGGATTTGGTGTGTGTGTGTGTGGGTTGAATGAAAAGTAATGCCTCCAGCTTCGTAAATCAACAGATAACAGTAGTGGTATGCGGCAGGTACTGGCTTGTTCAGTAAACTCTCCTCTACAGTTCCATTTTGGTGGGAAGCCTTAGCATTGAACAGTTGTGTTGTTCAAGTGCAAATTATGGAACCCTATGCAGACAGTTGGTCAATGTGACTTAAGCAACATGCAGTCATTGAATTCTTGACTGCAGAAGGTGTCACCCCAAAGGAGATTCATCAGAGAATGCAAACTGTTTATGGTTATTGTGCTGATGTGAGTACTGTGCATGATTGGGTGAGTAAGTTTAAAGATGTTGAGGTGGGAACATCTGACTTGCGTTACAAACAAAGACATCCTGTGACATCCTGTGACATCAACCACTGAGTTTCACAAGCAAAAGGTTGACAGATTGATTCAGGATGATGATCATATCACTCAGAGAGAAATTTCAAGCATGATCAGCATTTCACAAGAACATGTGGGTTACATTATTGCTTTTCTTGGCTATCGGAAGATCTGTGCATGATGGGTACACAGCAGAACTTCAGAGGCTGGATCTCACCACCGTATGGCATCCTCTATACAGTCCAGATTTAGCACTGTCTGACTTCCATCCCAATAATGAAAGAAGATCTGTGAGGACATCATTATGTTTCTGATGAAGAGGTTGAGAGAACTGTGAGACGCTGGTTGCAGAAACAGAGTATCGACTTCTTCCATGATGGCTTCAGAAAACTTCGTTGTTGGCAAAAATGTATCCAATTCTCTAGAGATTATGTGGAAAAGTGAATAGTGGTAGTTAAAGAACACATTCTAAGGATTATTTCTGCATTTGATTTATTAAAATATTCCCATCCAAACTCAAGTAACGAAAGTGGAGGCATTACTTTTCATTCAACCCTCGTAAACATGTCCAAAGTCACTATCCTAGACAACAGTAAACCAAGCCACTGTGCTTTACACAAACCTAACCAAGCTTCCCCCAACTTACGACCTCATCACACAGGAAAAATTGCCCATCCTATGACAGTTTCACTTCAGTTCAGGGGTGGAGCCCACCAGATCCCATCAGACAGCATACTTGTAGATCTACTTCCATTAGAGATCCATCCCTGAACTGAGATGAAACTGTGTTAAAAGGGAGCAACGAGAATATGGGAGGCTTCCTATGTTCTCATTGAGAAAAATGGGGGGAAGCCAAAAGGTGATGTTTCCCCCTGTGGAATGAGGTAAGAGGCAAAGTGGGTGATGTGGGGTTCAGGGCAACATGTTCCCCATGTCATCTGCTAGATTTGCTAGTATGATCCTTGACAAATCCACCCGCTGTCATCCTGTGTTACTGACCTCAATGTGATGAGGTCCTTTGTGTAATCTCCTGTTTCCAACCACACTTTATTCTGCCTTTGAGCAAGCCACTTCCCTCTGACATCTCGCTTAGACAGATTGTGTTGTATTTTTAGTTTCTCAGCATGCTTGCTTTTCAAAAGACTCTGAAATAGATTTTTCAGTGCATACCATGTCTCCCCATAGCTCAACAATCCCTGAAATCATATATTAAACAAGATGCAGATTTTTATTTACAAATGTATATGAATAAAGAGTGGAAATATTGATACAGCAAATAAAATATTGAATGAAAACGAAGAAAATTAAATATCTAGCATCAAATAGTGACTGGAGAATCATGAATCCAAAGGTGGTAAGTAGATATTCCAGATAGAGGTTGGCCAACTTCTGTAGGTCTTGGAATAAACACCACTTCCCTGGGATCTAGCATTTCTTAATACAAATGAAAATTATTAGAAGTCAACTTCTGATGTCAGAAGTGAATAGAGGTCCACCTGTTTTTCATTTAATGAGATTTATCTGGAGGACTTGTGTTTGTTTTTAAGGAAACTTAAACTAGCCAAAGATTGAAGTTGGGCAATCTTCTATTGTAAGGGGTTTTTTTTTTAAAAAAGGGGAATATACTGGTTCCAGTACTACCAAATGAAAGATTACTGGGTTTTGAGGTGGGGTCCTCAATATGGCAAAAGAGTTTTGGAAGTAGAAAAAGGACTATTACGAAAATATATAAACAGCTATTAGAATAGAATATGGAGAAATGAGAAATTAAAAATTGCATGGTCAAGTGGGCTAGAGATATAGAAAGATCCATACCGCTGGAGGTCTGGGAGACAATAAAGAATAAACATTTAAATTATACATATTTATTTATTTTATTTATTTATGCTTCAAACTTATATACCGCCACTCCCCGAAGGCTCGGAGCGGTTTACAAAGTTTGACACATAACAGAGAACAACAAATATAACAGAGAACAACAACAAAGATAAGGGAGTTACATAGACAAAGGGGGGGGGGAGAGGATGTACAACACTTCAAGGGATCAGCAACAAAACGTGGGTCTGGGGTAAAACACAAGTCCCATGCAGGCTGATGTGTTGCCAAAGCAGATCGGCTGAGATTCCCATCCTTGTCAGAGGAGACCTTCAGTGACTGGCTGGACAGGCTGGAGAGACTGGAACTCTTCCAGCCTCCAAATCCCACGCGTTTAAGGGGCCTCTGCCGCTGGACCCCCTCTCTGAAGTTCCAGGGAGTCCGCCGCAAGCTCCGAGGCTTGCAGTTCTTGGTAGTTTGTCATAGACTTTGGAGGAGACTCAAGGGGGCAACTCCCCCTACCTCGAGGCTCTATGGTAGCTGGCAGGGACCCACATTCCTCTCTGGGAGGACATTGTTGTTCCGGGTGTTGCTGCATTGCGCAGGTGCGGCGCCTGCGGCGCCTGTGCCTGCACGCTCCATTGGCTGCCCAGGTTGCCAAAGACACTGAAGAGACTGGCAACCTCCTCGGTTCCTCCAAGGGAGCCAGCTGCTGCTGATTTGCGCAGACGTGAGGCTTGTCAAGTCGACGCCTGCGCAGATGACAATCAGCTGCCTGGGCTGCCAGGAATGTTGGCTCTTCACCAGCTTGTTCAAGGCCAGCTTCCAGTCTGGCATATTCAAGGCCAGCTGGTGGCTCAGTATGTTCAAGGCCGAACCAGCAGCCTGGCATCCTCAAGGCTGTCCACCATGATGGCCTCACCTCCCAGTCTCTGCCTCTCGGAAAGAGAGAGGCAGCGGCGGCGATGGTGGCGGCAGTGACAGCTCTCAGCTGCTCCAGTCAAAGCAGGGCACTAGCATAATCTGTAGTGGCCTGGTCTCTGCAACTCGACCAGGGGCATGGGCCAGATTGTTCATTCCCAAATGGGCAATTGGCCCCGAATATGCAGTGCTGGGGTGGAGGGCTCAGGCTCCCAAGATCCGGCAAGCTCTCCATGGCTCCAACTCTATTAGAGGGTTCCAACTCCGATTCTTCCATCCTGGGTTGAGATGGAAAATCCCAGGATCTGTCCCACGCAAGGTCCTCTCGATCCATCGGCGGTGGGCTGGCTGAGCTATAACAATCCTCTCTTTGGGCAGGCGGGGTGGGTGAGGTGGATGAAATTAGGAGTCCCAAGAGATCACCAAAACGCCCAATGCATGCAGTAAGGCATTTGTGTTCAAATAGCAGCAGTTTTACCAGCTCACTTTTCGGGGCTTCTCTATTAAAGTTCACCTCAGCTTGCTCAGTGGAGTTGTCCAAGCCTTCTCATTTAAGGTTTGTCCCAGGCAGGGTCCGATCGGAAGATTCCCGTGGGTGAAGCAAATCGGGGAGTAAAGGAGAGCCCCATTGCAAACAGGAGTTTCGTAGGACTGATCGGGCACTGGGTTCAACCCAATTTTGGGAGGGGAAAGTCCTCCCTGTCTCCACAGTCAACAGTTGCCTGAAATCTTGTATATTTCCTGGCAAAAAACACAGTCCGGGCGAGAGAGTACCCTCAATCGCCCATAGACAGGTTCTGGCAGTCCAAATCTTTCTAGGAGAGGGGCGGCAGTGGCTAGCTGCCGGAGGACTCTGCAGGAGCTGCTGCCTCACCGCCATACATATACACATACATACATACACTTTTGGATCAAGGAACCACTAATACTGCATTTACAAAGAGCAAAGTGCATTTCCTTCTGCCTTCAGTTAGGATCAAGTTTTCAGTTGGCAATGGCAGCATGTCAAAATGGTCAATTTATATACAATCCCAGAAGTCACCAATAAATCCAAGGTTTCCTTGAAGCATGCAGATTTTTCCAAGATCTTGGCCCACTGCCATGTACAACGGCATTTAGAAAGCCACTGATTTAGCATTGATTTGAAAGAAAATTGGATAAAAATGATGTACCAATGGTACATGACACTGAAAAAGATTGCCAAATTTACTAAAGATACAAATTATAAATGCTGGAAGTGCAGAAAATGTGAGGGATCCTTTCACCATATGTGGTGGACGGGTGAAATAGCAAAATGTTTTTGGAAAGAGATACATGAAATTTGCCAAAAGATTTTTAAAAAGAAATTCCCACTGCAACCAGAACTTTTTCTTTTAAGAATGACAAAGATACAATGGACTATCAATGAGGACAAATTATTTACATATATGACAACTGCAGCTGTATGCAAGGAAATGGAGACAAGACAATTTTAGATATTGTGAATATGGACAAACTGATAGAACAAGCATATGAAGATGATGGACTGGTCCCTGCTGATGTCTTGGATTAAAGAAAATAAAGTGAAATTATTAATCTAAATGAGAATTAAAAAGAAACAATTACTGCTGGCGAGAAGAGAATAACATTGAAGAAGAATAAGAACAACAAGAAACCCTTTGCGAAGAAGAATGTAAGTAATTTCCTACCCCTTCCCCTTTTTCTTTCACCTCCCCTTTCCCTCCTTCCTCTCCCTCACCCCCCTTCAGCTTATATACCTATGACCTTACCCCCCTCCCCCTTTCCTTTTCCCTGTTTCATCGGTATTGGTGGATATTTTCTTTTATCCTTGTATGTTTTTAAAGCCCTTAATAAAAATATTATAAAATGGGGGGGGGGTAGCCTGGGAACAGGGGACTGCAAAAAAAGATAGGAACTTTTATCAGCCCATAGGCTGCATGTTGACTACCCCTGTTCCAACTATTACTGGAAATACAGTAGGTGGCCCACACAATTTCTCTCAATAGGATGGATGTGTAGTTAAAATGCTCTTCTAAGCCACTTGGAGGAGAAGTGGGACACAAATGTTTTAAATAACCCATATGTGCCTGCCTATTGTGCCACTCACAGTCTCAGCGTTGTCACTGCCAAAAAAGCCAATTTTAAAAGTAATGTTCTTAAACAGCATGATACTATGTAATAGCAGTGAAGAAAGCCAGCTGGCGGATTTGTTATTGTTGCTGTTGTTCCTTATATTATTGTAGCAAATGCATGCTTAGTCATTTCTGCCATCTGCTGCACAAGCATTATTTAATAGAAGCATGGTGACTACCTGGCTGAGTTTGCTGGTATTAAATTGTGTATAAGAAGAGAGGGAGGAAGGGGAGGGAAAGCTAGGATAACAGCATAAAAATAGAGTGGTTGAGAATGAAGAAGCGCCTGTTACAACTGAAGCTAGAAGGAAGCACCTGAGGAAAGCCAGAATGCAGGTTTCCTGCTATTTGAATTATGTGTTTTTACCCATTAATGAAGAAATATTGTTGCTGTTATACTTATAGAAAATCAAAATCAAGACTAAACATGTAGAATTGCTCTCTGACTCTAAAATCAGTGGGACATACGAAGGGGATAATTACGTGCTGGCAATTTTACCTGACTCACTGATTCAGGGATGATTTCCTAAAAATTGCTGGCAGTTGTCATCTAGTTCTTCTTAGCTACAAAATTACATGAGAGAAAATGGCTTTTAAACTTTTGGGGGCAAGAAGAGCTGGTTTTTGCAAAATATCAGCAAGGAGACTGCTATCACGCCATTGGGCAACAACACCCACTGCTACAATATAATTGTGATAATTGCTGTAATTAATAGAAAAATGACAAGAAGGAGACGGGTATATATAAAACAGACAGATACTGGATCTAGAGTCTCTGTTGATGTTTGTTGTTGATGATTATGTTGATTTTTAAAATCCTGCTACTGTAAAGATAATTTATCTTCACCATACATGTATTGTCTGGTGATTTTATATTTTGTGTTACTGTTATAAAATGAATAAAAAAATACTTTTAAAAAAGATAATTAATCTTAACTGAATTAATGCAGGGCCAGGTAACTCACTTTTGTTTCTGGCCATGCTGGCTGGAGTATGACGGGGTTTGTACGTTTTAAAAAAAATAAGACTTGAATTTCAATGGTATTGGGATTTGGAGAATCCCCTTATAAATCCACCAATCATTATCCATGCCCTGATGTTATTCATTGTGCTAATAGATTATATATATATATATATATATATATATATATATATATATATATATAGTTGAAGTTTTAACAATAATACATTAAACGTGAAAGAAGGGGGGAAAGGGGGGGAAAAGGGTAGATAGGTACAAATTGGAAAAGGGAGAAGAAAGAAAGAGAAGAAAAAAGGGGAAAGAGATAAAAACATAGTGTGTGTGTGGGGGGGGAGAGGTGATGATGATGAGAGGACGTTTATGACCTTCTTTGCACTCTGTCGCACCCCAAGGGCTTCAGTCGGCATGCTTCCTAGGGGCTGCATTTTGCCCACTTGATTCCAAGGAACTTTCCAGCCCAGCTGGATTAACTCCCAGCTCCTGCAGTGGGCCTCCTTACTGCTCTATTGTGCTTCCCATGAAAGATGCTATGGCAAAGATATGTCAAGGCCAAACTGGGCCCACCAGACTGATAACAGGAGCGGGTACTTGGAGCACTAAACGCTACTCCCCAGCCCAGATGGTCCGCGCTAACGAGGTGCTGCATTCTTCAAGACTGAGGTTCTCAAAACAACCCGAGGCCCATCCATCATTGGATTTGATGTTTGACGCACTGGCCGCTACAGTCAGGAATCCTATAAAGGCGGTGAGATCCTGCAAGCCAGCATCTCGTACCAACGACCACTATTGCCATGATGCTATTGTGAACCGGGCCTTTCGGCCAGCTTCTAAGATCCAGCCAGCCAGCCTTCCTCGGCTGCCTCGTTCCAGCATCAAGCCTTGTTCCTGTTCATCGCCGAGCCCTGCGGGGAAGCCGTGTTGCTGTTGCATCGACTTTGCCTGCAGTACCTAAAGCCACCAACCTTCTTGCGCCGGTTGGGGGCTCAGAGACTATCTATCGCATCCCGCATTTGTTCCTGAACTGACTCCGCTTGAGATCCTGCTGTTGCGGATACTCAAGCTTTGCTGAATCCAGTATTTGCTGCTAACCAGAGGCTGCATATTAAAGGCTTCCTGGACTATATACTTACTTTGCTACCTTGCTACCTTATAATCTATAAGGTCAAGTGCCAAGGGGCCCAAGGGGGCGACACACTCTCCTGTTGGTCTGGGGGTGTTTTTCCTTCTCTGTCTTACTGTTGTCAGTTCCGTTATAAAACACATTGCCTTTCCAGTTGTCTTGTTGATGTAGTGTTGGACAATAGTCCAATCGGTCTTTTCTTCTGTCTTCATTTGCTTGTTTCTAAGATAATAAGTGACCTGGTCCATATTCATAATCTCTATAATTTTGATTATCCAGTCCTCTATGCTTGGTAAGTCCTTTCTTTTCCAATTTCTTGTGTAGATGATTCTTGCTGCCGTGGTCAGATAGCTAAATAATTTTTCCTTTTTTTTCCATGGCAAAATCAGTGATTCCCAGAAGGAAATACTCAGGTTTTAATTCTATGGGTAGGTCCATAATTCTTTGCACAGCTATGAGTATCATCTTCCAAAATTTGGTTGCCTTTTTGCATGTCCACCAGAGGTGGAAGAAGGATCCCACTTGTGAGTGACACTTCCAGCATTTGTCTGATTGATTTTTGTAACATTTTGCTAGTTTACTTGGGGTTATGTATCAAAGGTACATCATCTTTTACCAGTTTTCATGTAAGTCATGAGAATCTGTGTATTTTATTTTAGAATTCCATATTTTCTCCCAGTCTGTTATTTGGATACTATGACCAATGTTTTGTGCCCGCCTCACCATGCACTCTTTTATTTGTTCTCTCTCTCTCTCTCTCGACCAGGTTAGAAGTACTTTGTAGATTTTGGAGATTAGTATATTGTTAGAGGACAGAATCTTGTCCCAGGTTTTTTCTCCTTCTTCAAATCCAACTTTCTTGTCTTTGTTGAATGCCTCCTTTAATTGTCTATACTGGAACCATGATAGATCATGGTACATTCTTTTTATTTCTTCATGTGTCTTTAGGGTGTAATCATTATCTTGTTTTGTTAGGATCTCTTTATATCTCGGCCAAATTTCCCATCCAAATTCTCATCTCTGCATCGCTTCTAGGAGAGATACCCATAGAGAAGATTTTTTTTACTTTTATGCTTTCCCCAGATTTCAATAAGGAATGAGCGGATGAAATGTTTGCCGAAGTTCTTCTCTATGGCTTCCTTGTCATACCACGTGTATGCATGCTAGCCGCTATGTAGGTCATGACCTTATAAAGTCGATTCTTTTACTTTATTGAGCTACATCAATCTCGTATCCATTGGAGGTCACATGCCTGATGATACAATCTTAGGTTCAGCAGACCTAGTATGCAGGTCCGCCTGGGCTTGAATGGATGACTACGTAAACAGCTCTAAACATCCTATGCCCAGGGGATGCGGATTGCCTTCCTGTGAGGGAGAGGGCCCCAAAGACTTCACAGAGCCCAGCTTCATGAAACAAGTAACTGGGTTTATTAAACACAAGACACAAAACTGGAAGTGCCTGGCTCAAAAAACCTTTACAGAGTTCATGGGCTTGAAGAATCCTAAGCCGTCTTACTTGGACGTCTTCTTCAGTCTGTGTGGGGTAGATGGTAAACGCCTCTCCTTCCCTCTCTCTGGTCAGCCGCCTCGGGTGGTGGACAGACCCCAGCCGCTGAACTCTTTTAAATTGAAGGTCGAACGTCCTTCCTCTGCTGAGTCCAGGGCTGTTTGAAGGCGGTATTTGTCATTAAAAGGAGGTGACAGGCCGGAGCTGACAACCCCGTGGCTCAGTCACACGTCCCTGGTAGTCACTGAGGTAAAAAGGTGGTTTCCTCCCTTTTATAGCCTTTCGCTTAGGGAGAAACCCTGAGGGGACAAATTGGCGGGAAAATCTAGGGTGCTGATTGGAGGGAAAGGTCTGAGGTAAATTTAGGCTGGAAAGTCTAAGGAGATGAACCCCTCCCACCCAGGATAAAACAATAACCCCAGCCAAAACTGTCAAAAGCCCCAGAAACAAAAATGGAGGCTTGACAATCCTGTAAACACACAAGATGTAATAACACACCCCCAATGCAAACAGGCCAAGCTTAGCGCAGGCCACAACACCTAGTCTTCCTCTCTTTCTGTCATTGGTTAGGTTGGATAATTTTATTTGGGGGGGGGGGTTTCTGCCCATATGAACCTAGTAGCAATTCTACCTAGTAGCGACAGATTTAAGTGTTGCCAGTTCTCCAAATCCTTCCTAATCTCTCTCCACTTTTGTTCATAGTTGTTTTTTGGTAACTGTGCATTTTTTACCATTATGCATATCACTAGGTATTTTAATTTGGGCATCACTTTCATCCCTGTAGAATCTTCTAGTTTCTTTTGCTTTGTTTTTGTGATTTGTAGTATTTCTGCTGAGGGCGTGGTTCCTGTATGTTTCTGTATCTCAGTTTATTGATTTATTTATTATTTGGACTTGTACATCGCCACTCCCTGAGGACTCGGAGCGGCTTACAATCAGGTAAAACACACAGAGGTAAAAGCATACTTATTAAACTAGCTTAAAAAGATTTCTGGCCTAGCAATCAAAGGCTAGCCGGAAAAGATGAGTCTTGCAGGCCTTGCGGAAGGAGATAATGTCCTGCATGGTCTGTACATCGCTAGGAAGAGTGTTCCATATTGACGGTGCCACTACAGAAAAGGCTCTGCGCCGGGTCGATGTAAGACGGATTGCTTTGAAGGTCGGTACTTCAAGGAGGTTCATTTTTTCAGAACGAAGTGACCTCTGGGGTTGGTAGGGGAAAAGTTGATATTCTAATTCTCGAATTTCCAACTGTTCTTGTTTATTCTCCAGTTTTATATTCTTTTGTTCTAAGTTTTCCAGTATTGCATTTAGCTCTTCCTGTGCCCTTTCAAGTTTAGTATGATCAATTTTCTGTTCTTTCATTCCTTTTCTTAAAGTATCTAGTTCTTTTCTCATGTCTCCTATCTCATTCGATATCTCTCTTTTCATTTTGGACATTTCTTCTGTTAGTTCTCTCCTCAGACTTAGTCTCTGTTCCTCTGAGATCTTTTGGTATTTATCCTGTTTTTCTGAGATCATTTGAATCTCTTTCATTAAGACCTTTAGTGAGAGATTATCTGGTAGGGATCCTCTCCTTGTTTCTACTCTTTTGTCTTCCTGTTTGTATTTAGAAGTGGCCATTTTGAGAGGGAATGTATACTCGTGTGTGTGTGTGCGTGAGAGAGAGAGAGAGAGAGAGAGAGGGACAGAGAGAGAGAGAGAGAGAGAGAGAGAGAGAGAGAGAGAGAGAGATTATGCCACCAATTCTTGAGACTTACTGATTTTTTACCTTGTTCAGTGTATGGGCCTTTCGCCTACTTGTCTCCTATTTGTTTGCCCCCCCTGTTTTCTTCTTCCTTCTTTTTTATTCCCAATACCTTCTCTCAATCTTTCTTCCTTCATCTCTCTCTTTGTGGGCCAGTCTTTTCTTTAATCAAGATAAATTTCCCCCTTTCCTTTTTATTAATATATTATTATTAGGAACCGTTTCGGGACATCCTCCCTTTTTCAAGGCTCAGGTGCCGAATATAGGCGTCCAAGATCAAGTCTCAAATGAGAAAATCATAACCCTGCTCTTCCATTAGCAGGGTGACCCAAAGAGCAGGGTTATGATTTTCTCATTTGAGACTTGATCTTGGACGCCTATATTCGGCACCTGAGCCTTGAAAAAGGGAGGATGTCCTGAAACGGTTCCTAACTGTGGCCGCGACAATATTGAGCATTGGCTTACCGTCGGCTTTTCTGGCTGTTGAATTCGGCTTTTGCTGTATGGAGACGCTGCATCCCATTCTCCATACAGCAGTCCTGGGGTTTCCCCCCCCCCCCACCGGAGTCTCCGCTGACGTAAGCAAGCTGCGCCGGCTTCCGCCTCCAGGAGAAGACGCATGCAGCTCTCCTCCACAGCCGCTTACACTTGGGGAATTCCCCGCTTGTTTCAGCGCCACTCCGTCCTGCATGTGTGTGTGTTTGCCCCCCTTCCTTGTGGACCCCCACCTCCAACCTACGGACTTTCCAGCCGCTTGCACTGCATTTCGTCCATAGAGACACTGGTAAAATCTTTATATTTACACCTTCAAGTGCCGTCTGTGACTCTATGCATGGGACTAATCCGATATATATTGTCTTCACTGTAATTGACCCAGATTTCTACTGTGTATGTTTGTTGGTTACCCTGTTTAATACAGATAAGATTTTCAGCACATTATATGCATTAGCTGATTGGGGGGGGGGGTTATGTTTATATTTAACCACACTCTGCAGCTTATGGTTTATGTTTACACTGCTGTTTAGCCATCTCTCTCTGCTCACAAAATCCCCTTATTTTGCATCTCCAGACTGCATGTGGAGGTCTTTCCAATTTTCTTCTTTTACGTCCTCTGTAACCCCAAAGAAAGTGGGAGCATCGGTCAGCTAATACTTGAACTTGCACCAGGCTCGTGAACCTCCTCCCTTGGGGGGAAACTAGTTTACTTGACCATCGGTTCGGGATCTTTGGGCTTTTGCAGTCCTTCGGACCTCAATTCCAGCTTAGCTCTACATTTTGCATTTGCACAAGCCTTTGTCCTGCCCTTTTCATCTTAAATCTGCATATGCCCACTTTTCTCAGCTACTGTTGTTTGATGTTTGGTTTGTGTTTTATGATGTCTTTGTTTTCTTTGGTTTTAGTGTTCTAAAATATTTAGAACAGTCATCAAACAGGCCAGATACATGATCTATGGAAGCAAGACCTAGGAACTCTTCACACAGCCCTTTCAGGCCATTCCATTTTGCAGGCAGTTGCCAGTAAAAAGTAAGGTGTGTGGGGTGGTTCATGGCACCCCATGGGCCCTCCCTTCTTCCAGCCCTGGATGACTTTGCTTTTGTAGGCAATTGAACCACTATTATATGAGAATCCTCTCATGATGATATAATGTTTGGTGATAACTACAATCCCAGTGAGGAGCGTCCTGAAGCCGGAGCGCCCCGATGAAGCGTTAGAACTACGCGAAACTGCCATTTTGTTGGCGTCTTTGTACTTCCTGCCGTTGGCGTTTCTCCAGCCAGCTCTTTTCCTTCAGCTTCTCTCAGGACTCAATCGCTGGTCCGTGAGTCAAACTACTCTGGACTCTTGCTTATGGTCTGCATGGGATTTATGTTTGTGTTGACTGTTTCCATTTGGATGAAGTTTTGAATACCGCTCAATGTGAGCTATAGATACCACTCATATAATATGTATGTTTATATGCTTGTGTGTGCCCTTGATTGATTACACATCTACAATGGACTATTTGTATTGTCTACAGCACAGTTAATATATTTTGATACTTTTGTAAGTATTTTGTGGTCTCATTATTGCATAATCAATATTGACACACATCTATCCAGCCCTGTAAATACCTTTATCGTTCAGGTTATAGCTTCATTGTGTACAGTCCCTCCGTCTTCCCCCATAATATAGTAGGGATTGGACAGATGGAATAAAGTGTGGCAATGCACAGCAAGGTGCATTGCCCTACCACTCTTTCCTCCATCATACAGGCAAAAGGGGAGGAAAGTGTGAGTAGCTCCCAGTGATGGTGGAAGAAGTGCCTTTTGGTGCTTTCTCTCCATTTTAGGAGGAAGGTGGGTGGGGCCTGATGACACTTGGCAGTCCCCATCCTGGCCTGGCCCAAAGCGGCAAAATGGGGTTGTTTTAGCTCCGTGTGGAGAGGTCCCTAGGTAAAGAAGTAATGCCAGATATTTATTCCTACTATTGGGTGGCTGCATCAAGTGAGGTAAAACTGGAAATGAAGCTCATTTTCAAGTAAAAGTCAGATGCTAGCAAAGCCAAATATATATTTTATTATTATCTTATTTACAACATTTCTACTCCGCCCTTCTCAACCCCTGGGGGGAGGACTCAGAGCGGCTAACACTGGCAGCAATTTGATGCCTCAAATATCACAATATAACAACAATAACAATATAAAACCATAAATACATAAAACAATAACATTAATTATACCTGGTATGCAAGGAGCCAAAATCTGCTATGCACAGATAAGCTGTTTCCTGAATCTTTTGCTTTCACATGCAACATTTTTATCCAGATACTGCTCAGTGCTAACCCACAGCACAGATGGAGTGGAGCAGAAGCTGCTAGTGGAGAACATGGGGGATTCTTTTTTCTTGTTATATCTATCTCAGCCTTGCATTTCTCCTTGACAGAGCTGTTTCACCTTACCTTTTTTAAAAATACTAATGATGTCAGGGTCATGAATGTTTCTCTTTTGCTGAAAAGTTATTTTTATCTGGAAGTAGTACATCATCATCCAACCTCATCTGAGAGACCTAGCTCCTCCTGGATGATAAGTTCTGACCAGGGACAGGTGGAGTTATTTCTGGCAGCTTGCATTGTCTTCTAACAGTGGCATAACATCCAGATTTAGGTTTATGCAAACAGATTAGGAAAAATAGATTTGCCCAGTGCCTTTGCCCCATAGCAGCTGCTCTGCTATGCGTAGTCAAGATGTTCCCCACTATGCCATGCATTAATCCTTGTCTAAAAAAGCTTTGGCATGTCTAAAAATTTCTCTTGTTTTCTTTTAAGGGTTATCTTGTGTTTTTTCAAACAAACTCTAAGGAGGAAAGGAAGATGGGAAAAGCTCTCAAATTCTTTCCCCCTTGCTAGTTGTTAATATATTAGAATTAGAATGTATTTCATTAATGGCAGTCGTGATTGCACAATAGGAAAAACATCACTGGCAGTGGGGAAACTTCAGGGGTTTCTCTCTCCCTCATTTTTGAAAATTGTTACAATGCCAGAAGACATTTAACACTGTTAGCTCACCAAATTTTAGAATGTTTGACTTATCCATGGATTTTGGCAAATTTTCAAAGTTTTTTTTAAAACATTTTTTAATAAAAAAGAAAATGTGTCTCTGGCTTGAAAGTGTTATTTCCTGTTTCATTTACATTTAAAGTAGTAGTTTTACTCCAGAAACATTGTTTTTGTGGCAAAAAATGTGTTAAATTTGTGGAGACTCAACAAAGCAAAATATGCTATAGGGCAATGTCCCTTGTGCAAAAACAAAAATTCAGTTTGTCATGTTTTTATGATAGAACGAATTAGGAAATGACAGCACCAATTAGGAAATGGCGTTTATAACCCAGGAACAGACATCATAGTACAGATACTATCAAGGGACATCTAGACTGATCCTCTTTTTCCAGGCAGAAAGGCACCATCCAAACTCTCCTGGCATCCATACTCTTGAATGTTTATCTATATGACATACAATTAGCCACCAAATGTCACCTTAGCACAGATTTATACTATTACTTACTACTCACTGTAGTCCTATTTGCAGATTGAATTATTTTATTTTATCATTACTGACTCTAAATGGTTGGCTGGCTGCCCCCCCACCCCAACATTGCCTTCCTCATTGTAATTGAACCAAAGTTAAAGGATTGGGTTTTTTAAAACAGTTTATGTTATCTTTGCTTTGCAAAAGATGGTTGCTTACTGCAGTCCTCTTTGCAGATTCAATCATTTTATTTATTTTATTTAGACTAACTCTAAACAGCGACTACTGCAGCCCAGTTTTTTGGGTTCTTCAGCCATCATTTGGCTCCAGAGCAGCTTTGCATTCTGGGAAATGTAGTTTACAGCAAGGCCTTTTGCAATCTCTACAATTGAGGGCCTGGCCTTCCCAAACTACAGAAAAGATGGCTATGATTAACCACACCCACAGTGCCTCCTTTATGACAGTGCCAGCAATGATGGGGCCAAAGGAATGTGATTTTGAAAGCACTTTATTTAGGCTTTACCAAAGTTGCTTAATGGTTATAGTGAAACTTAAACTGACCTTCAGAGACATCTGAATGTTACAGAACAAGAAATGGGTAAGTGATTCAAATTCTAATTGCCCCCTCAACCACCACCACCAACTTTCTTGCATGCCTCGAAAATAGCTTTGTATGCACAAATTTAATGAATCAGACATGAGTTCTGATTTTAATCCAGAGTTATGCACCAGCCTAGTTAATAGGCTAGTTTCAAGACCTGCTGTGCAGATATAACCAGAGGGCTTCCCTCTGCATACTACAGAGAATGTCAGAGAGAAGAGAAGTCATTGTGATAGTAGAGCTAAAGTCACTTAGCCACTCATTTTTCCAGAATTCAGTCATGTAAACCCCTTGCTTCCATCTAATCAAGGATAGAAACACATGACTAGAACTCAGGAGGGCACATGTACATCACATATAGAGTTCTTTGCTGGTGTACTCACCCCTTTTTGTGACAATCTGGAATACAAATGAGTTCCATTAATAGTATTTTCACAATTTGTGCACAAAATACTCAACACCATGAAGGTGCAAATTATTTTTTTAATGTAGAACAAAAGTTAAACCAAAACAAACTGGCAACCAGCAAACTACAGGGAATTTAGAATGGAGTGCGGGTGGATGCTGGAATACTTCTGCAAGCTCTTTCTCTATGTATAATTTTTAATACATGAACTTGGAGAAGTACACTGTGTGTGTGTGTGTGTGTGTGTGTGTGTGTATTTGTCCTAGTAGCACAGCACAGAAGAATAGCCATCTAACAAGAATGTGGAAGAACAATAAGTTATAAAGTTTTTAAAGATCAGGAGGATAAGCCTAAGTAATTAAAATAATAGCCAACCCTTTAGGATATATTAGCTATACTAAGTTTTGGTCAAATGTAACTGGATAGGTAAAATCACAATCTTTCTTTCTGTAGCAACTTCAACTGAGGACCTAATGTTTAGAAAGCATTAATGTGATCAACTAAAGTAAAATGAAGATTAAAACATGTCTAACCTGCCTCCCAGAAAGAATGAAATATTTCTCAGCTTCATAGCCTTTACCTTTATGAGAATCTTAAAGACCTGCTCACAGTAGAAAGCTATAATTCTCCTTTTTCTAATATCCTTAATATGCATCAGAAACAGTACAGCAAGGTTAAGAGAGTCTGACAAGTATTAAGTGAGATTATCTTCTACATACAAAACAGTAGATACCAACTGCTATATCTCAAAATGTGGATAAAACCTGAAATAGAAACTGTCAGGATTGTCTCTTTTTTGTATGAAAGAGCTGAGCCGCATTCATTCTTACTGATAATAGGCAAATAGAGATTTTGCTGTCCAGGACAAAGAAGGGCAAAGATATATTCTGAATTCATATATATATATATATATATATATATATATATATATATATATATATATATGTGTCTGTGTGTGTGTGTATCGTAAAGTCTTTCTAGGGAAAATGTGATATGGGTAATGAGGTACATGAGACATGGAATCTCATGCTAATGAGCTGGGTTTGCAGAAGATGGGAACCCACATGGGAAATTGGGTGCATGGAAAGAGCATCTCAAGGAAATAGATTTCTTCTACAGAGCAAGCAAATGACCTGCTTCAACACCATAATCATCATATCTTTGATTTCTGTGCCTAATGGCCTTTTCTACCCAGCACTAGGTTTGAATGAACATTGTGAGCTTTCAGTTAATTAGTCTGAAGTATGAACATGGACCAGCCAGTCCAAAGTAGTTCCCTTTGAAACATATCTCTGCTTCAGAAAGACTAAGACATTGTTTTTCCCTTTAACACAAAAAAATATTGCATGCTCCAAAATAAGTTTATTTTTTCATAACTAAACCGAAAATCTAACTCAAGGATTAATGCTACACACAGTATAAAAAAGTCACTAGTCCACTAAATCTTCCAATTATCTATTGGGAAGGAAGAGATTATGTCATTTTTTTTGCTCACAGATTTAGAAGTTCGTAGTGTTTTTAACTACAAAGTTTCATACACTCATTTTTATGAAAGTCAAATTCTTCCTTAAAAGAATACCATGGCATGAATTTCCATAGTGTCCCAAACTATTAAGCCAACTAATTTCTTTTTCCAGGCCATAATTTAACTTTGGCTTTATTCCAAACTCATCTGGTTATCTTCCTGATTTTCAGCATGCTCAGATCCCCAAAACATGCAATTTCTTTTTAATTGATGCCATTCCACATCTTCTCAGTTTCCTATTTCTTGGTCTGACCTTTTTCAATGAGCTCATCATCACAGCTACCAGGAAAAAATGTGCATACCAAAAGATGCTAAATTATAGCGAGAATTGCCTACTAATGAACTCCCTGAATATTGTTTTCTTGCTTCATAAAATGCTGGGTGATTCAGACTGACAGTATGTCCTTTGGATTAGGTCATCCTTAGTGATGTGCAAAATCTAGAGAAAGATTTCCATTGCCTATTTGAATTTCAGGAAGTTATGTTTGCTTTATCATTCCTTCAGATATGATCAATTATTTGCTTCATTTAAAGAACTCAGATGAATTTGTGCACATGTTCCCTCAACAGATAAAGTGGTCATGGTGTTATCTATTGCATTTTATCCCATCTTTCCTCCTTAGAATTCAGTTTGGCATAGCCCCTTCTGTCCCTCATACAGATTTTCACAGTAATAAAGCTAGACTGGGACCAGCCCAAAATTATCCAGTCAGTTCAATGTCTGAGTAAATATTTCATTACCCCAATCCAAGAACAGGTCAAGCATTCCCTAACCAAAATGCTTAGCTTGAGAAGGGCTTCAGGTTTTAGATTTTTTATTTTGTAATACCTGTATTTGCATATATGTACATAATGAGATAATATGAAGATGGGACCCATGTCTATGCATGGAATTCATTCATTCTTCATATACACCTTATGCACATAGTCTGCAGGTGATTTTGTGCAATGTTTTTGAATAACTTTGTTCATGAAACAAAGGTTGTGTACATTGAACCATCAAAGTACTATGGCCTCCAGCCCCCCCATGTGGACAATTTTGAATTTTGGAGTATTTCCAATTTACTTTTGGCTATGTTGGCAATATTGATGATTGCCATGGATTGCATGACCCTGATCGATTTTCGTGGTAATGTGGGAGCTTGTATAAAATGCTACACTAGATTCAAATGAAACGGAAAGTATTTTCACGCAACATGCATAATTTCAACATTCCAACTGAGAAGGATGACAGGAACTAACTCCCATCATATACTTTGAAAACTCCAAGGTGCTTTTGAAACACAATGTGAAATCAGGAAAGAATCACTGCCCTTCACATTGTTTTCAGGATGGTGAAAATATAGTGCAGTAGACTCTAAAGCAACTGGCAAAATTTTGGGTAGCAATGGCAGCAAAAGGCCATTGTATGAGAAATACAACAATGGGACAAGATATATTTATTCTGCATTTGAAGATGAAGCCTTCTAGTGTGAATCTTTCTAGGCTGTCCTTTCTCTACACCAAGGACTGATCTCCTCTCAGGTTTTCTTCCTCTTTTTCAAAAATTTTTTCTTTCTTTAAATAGTAATAGCAACAACAATAACAACAACAATAACAACTAGAAGGCAGGTCTTCAAAAATGATGAACACTTTTAGAAAGCCTTCCTGAAGAATACTTGTCATTTCTAGAGCACAGAAAACTATAACTATAACTAAGAATACTAGAATTATCTCATTATAGTATTGTAGCACTGGAAATTACTTTATTGTTGCTATGAAATAACATTTCCTTTGCAAGATTGCAAGTGTACACTTCCAATGAAAGAAGTATTTTGTTCCAGTGATAATCCTGGAAGTAGTAAAATTGATATCTTTATAGAAATCCAATCCAATTAATTTTTTTCCCTTAAATTACAATCAGAAGTATATAAATAGTCAGACTTGCATATACATAGTTTCCTGTGTGATCACACATGACCACTGAGTTTATGTGACCCTAATCTCAACTATCAAGGTTCCATGGTCAGATCACTATGCTCTGAGAGTCCGGTTAGAGCTAGCCTAACCACCCTACAAGGGCGCCGAACCAATTTGGGTTCGCCCAAGGAGACTCATGGAACCCAATAGGTTCCTGAATGCTCTAAGGGATCTGGAGCCTGCCAGCGACTCGATCAAGGTGCAAGTGGACACATGGAACATCAGGCTATCCAATGCACTCGACGAGATCGTGCCTAGATGCCCTCTCAAACCCCGCAAAAACCGATCTCCTTGGTTTACTGAGGAGCTTCGGTCGTTGAAGCAGGAGAAGAGACAGCTAGAGAGCGTGTGGTGAGAACTCCATGACGAAGCTTCGAGATCAACTTATAAGGTGTTCAGGGAAACTTACGAATATGCTATCACTGAGGCAAATAAATTATATTATGCCTCTCTGATAGCGTCTGCAAGCTCACACCCGGCTAAATTGTTTAAGGTAATTCAATCTTTAATGACGGTCCCTACCATCCCAAACAATGACGATCAGGCCCTTACAGCCAAGACTTTTCAGAGCTATTTCACAGACAAGGTCTCGGAGCTCTGCCAGGAACTCCCAGCCACAATTGATGCAGTTAGTGAACTTGAGACTCCGTGGCCACTTGCTGGGCCCACCCTCGACCGGTTCATCCCGCTGGACATAGAGGCCATTGATAGACTCATAGCTGCAGCTATACCAACCACTTGCTCCCTTGATCCGTGTCCCTCCTGGCTAGTAAAATCTTGCCTGGAGGGATTACGTGAACCACTGTTGAAGATTAATGACTCCCTTGAGCAAGGATTCTTTCCAGAGGGTTTAAAAGAGGCAGTGATTTCTCCGCTACTAAAGAAACTGAATTTAGATCAATCAGTTCCCTCCAGTTATCGCCTGGTGTTGAATCTTTCATTCCTGGGTAACCAGTAGCGGGGCAGCTGCAGCAGTTTCTAACTGACACAGCTGGTCTAGAACCCTTTCCAGTCCGGCTTCTGTATGGGGCATGGGACGGAGATGGTGTTGGTCGCCATCTCAGATCAACTACGGTGCCGGCTTGACAAGGATGGTTCAGTGCTGCTTGTGTTATTGGACCTCACAGCAGTATTTGATATGGTCGATTACAATCTTTTGACCCACCGCCTTGCCGTAGTTGGAGTCAGGGGAACAGCCTTATCTTGGTTGTCGTCCTTTCTGCACAATCGGGGGGAGCGTGTGGAAAGGGGAGGTTTGGTTTCTGAGAGATCCAAACTAAATTGTGGGGTTCCTCAAGGGGCCATCCTCTCCCCTTTGTTATTTAACATCTATATGCGACCACTCGCTCAGCTGATTCGAAGTTTTGGGTTGGAATGCTATCAGTATGCTGATGACACCCAGCTCGTTATGAGGATGGAAGGCCATCCTGACTCTGTACCCGCAAACTTCCATCAGTGCCTCAAAGCCATTACTGGATGGCTGCATGCCAGCAGGTTGAGGGTGAATCCAGCAAAGGCGGAGATCTTGTGGTTGGGTCGTCCAGAAAGTGGGGCAATCCAGCTGCCTACCCTGGATAGCGAGGCTCTACGCCTGTCACTTTAGTTAAGAGTCTAAGAGTCCTCTTGGACCCTTTGCTGGCTCAGGACTCCGGGGCCATCAACACCATGTTTTTCCATCTGTGGCAGGCTAGGTGACTGGCCCCCTATCTGACCAGAGACGACCTGGCCACAGTGATCGAAGCCACTGTCATATCAAGATTAGACTACTGTAACACTCTTTACATCGGCCTACCCTTGTCCATGATCTGGAAACTTAAGCTCGTCCAGAATGCTGCTGCTCGACTTCTCACAGGGCCCCCAGTGAGATGTCATACAACACCTATCCTGCAGCAGCTTCACTGGTTACCGATAGAGCACCGGATCACCTTCAAGGTGATGGTATTAACCTTCAAGGCCTTACATGGTCTAGGGCCAGCCTATCTGAGAGACCATCTTACCCCCTACCAGCCCCGGAGATCACTTCGTTCTGAGGACTTGAATCTGCTAGAGATTCCCAGTTTCAAAACCATTCGTTTAGTATCAACTAGACGCAGAGCCATTTCCGTTGTGACCTCATCATTATGGACTGCCTTTCCAGTCAAAGTTCAGGCCCTGCAGGATTTTCTGCCCTTCCGCAGGGCCTACAAAACCCACTTATTCCGATTGGCATTTGAATGTGATTTTTAACTCTTTTAAAATTGTTGCCTGTCTAATTGTATTCGGGAGTTATATGACGATGCTGTTGTATTGCTTTGTTGTAAGCCGCTCTGAGCCCTTGGGGAGTGGCGGCATATAAAACCGAATAATAAATAAATAAAATGGCTGTAAAGCTGTGTAAATACTTTGCTGCTTAATGATGTTAAAGAAAACTTGTTAACAAAGGAATGCATATCCCTAGGTGTAAAAATGGGATATAGTATGAACATTCATCATGTGCAAGAACAGAAACTTCTGACTTAGCAAAACATCTCAAAAGAAGGTGTGTGTGTGTGTGTGTTTAAAAAATTGTGATCATTTCTTGAATTTGTTCCATTTCTATCTCAATGGCCAGATGCTGTGGAGTGCTTTTGATTAAATAAACATCTGAATATGATAAAAATGATACTTGCACATTATAATTGTTCTTTTGCTTTTGAGTGGAAAAATGAATTGTTGAGTAAATCCTTGGGGAAAGTGACCTGTTCTGTTATCGATACTTTGCAAAACCTAGTTTTTTAAAGAGTACATTAGAAACAGAATGGTTGAAAGCTCTTAATTTAAGTTTTTCTTTCTTAATATCAAAGGACAAACACAAGGAAATTAAATATTAATAGTTGTTGTTTCTATCACACAGCAAGTAAGGCAAACACCCTTCTATTGTTTTTCATTTGCAAACTTCAGTTAATTGTGAACGCTATCTGGCATGGAAAATTAAATGATGCCTTCAACACTTTTTTCATACATGCCACTATGTCTTCTCCCCTACCTCTTCTATCACATTTATTCTGTGCTAGGAAAATGAAATGTCAAAACAAAAGTCTTTGGCCAATTTTTTTAGGAAAATATATATGCTTTTGATGTATCATGAGAAGACATGACTCACTAAAAAAAGACAATGATGTTTGACAAGGTATAAGATATTTGGAAAAGAGAAAGACTGCATTATAAGTGGACAGATTAAATCTTAGTGGATGATGACTGTTGATAACAGTGCTCTATAATCTTGGAGGTCTTTTATTTATACAGCTACCATAAGGCAAAGTGAACTTGATGTTGTTAACAACTACCTCCATTTCATTCAATCTTCAAAAAATAAAAATTATTAAAATGTTTCTGTCCCTCTCACTGTAGTGGTGTTACCTTCTAGAGGCAGAAAATATATTTCTTTCCCAACTGTTAATAAATATTCACTGGCTATTTAGTGACATAATTCTGGTATGGAAATAATTTTGGAGGGGAAAAATGATACACAGAGTAGGATCAAACAAACTAATTTTAGCTAAAGCTTCTATTTTATTTCAGAGCAAAAATTGCCAGTTTACTTCATTACATGAAAATATGTGCATCTACTTACACTAATTGTGTCAGTGAAAATGCATCCATAAATGAGAAGTGATTATCATCTTGAGCTGATATGTAACATCTTCAAAGTGTCAATATTCTTATTAAGCAAGGGTTGGAAATACACTTAATGAAACCTAAGCATCTTCAAACTTTAAAAGGTGGCTGTTTGAATTAAACAGAGCTACAAG
Organism: Anolis apletophallus; assembly: GCA_030556195.1. Classification (NCBI taxonomy): domain Eukaryota; kingdom Metazoa; phylum Chordata; class Lepidosauria; order Squamata; family Anolidae; genus Anolis; species Anolis apletophallus. The sequence goes on along the minus strand of JARBWK010000004.1, from coordinate 29,535,921 downwards.
TGCTTACACAAAGATATCTGTATCGGCTAATTAATAAGACAGAAATTTGAATTGATGTCTGTCCTAAATGTCCTTTAAGGCTACTTGGGCAGTTTTCAACAAGTATTACACTGTCTGGACTATGTACATTGTTTTGGTGAGTCTGGCTCAATTAATAATTCAAACACTTTAGACCAACCACTGTTTTTTCTTCCAAGTGATAACTTTTTGAACTATATAACCACTATTACCTTACTAGACTTATTACAAGACACCGGCACTAACTACAGCGTAGGCAGTGTTGTATTCAAATTTTATTGCAACTTTTTGGATTTGACATGATGTTTTATCCTAATGGCGTTTATATTTCCAGCATACAATTTAATTAAACAATAAATAACTATCAGTGGAAGTTTGATGATTACTAAAGGTATGTTAGAAATGAAATGCTCTTACTATAACTCTCTCCATGATCCAATGAAAACATTTGTTATTCTAAAAAGCGCTTCATAAAAGAATTAAATTATTTATGCAGACACATTTAATCAGTGGGAGTGCACTGCTTACTAATAGAGAGATGCTGAAGATTTAAGGAACCTGTAGAATTAAAAAGAATTAAGTATAAAATAGAGTTCAGTAGCCTGTGGAATTAGCCCTATTTATACTGATATTTCTTCTTTGTCAGATGATCCAATTTCCCCCTAATGGGACCAATGCTGGTGGGGTGATGATAAATGATAAACGCATTAGACAGTTTGATGAATATCTTCCCTGAGGTATGTTTCCACTGAAGGTTGACCATAAAGTCGCAGGTTTCCACTTTCATGGGGGTCTTGTGTCCCTAAACCGAATCAAATGTGGAGGGCTTACTGTAGTATTGAAATCTTAATTTATTACCTCTGCTTGAGTTCTTCTGATGTTTCTTGGGAACATGCATCTCACTGCTCATCGAATAATTTTAACTTCAGATTGATACTCACCAGACCATAAGTGTAATGGATTTTTCCCCCTGAAAAGTTTGTTTTCAATAGCAGGAACTATTGTGGCCTAAGCAAAGCTTGGCCTATTTATATTGAGAGTGTATGATTACTTTTTTATGTGCATTTGCCAGGTTAACAGACCTCTATTTTGTTTTAAGGCCTCTTTGTATTTTTTTTAGCTGGGGTTGTTGATTTCTTGGGTGGGAGGGGCTCCTCTTCTTGGATTTCCCTCCAAATATCACCTCATAGCCTTCCCCAATCACCACCTTGGATTTTCCCTCCAAAAATCATCCCAGAGTCCCATCCAATTAGCGTCTCAGAATTTCCCTCCAACTTTAAAGGTTATAAAAGGGAGAAAATCTCTCTGTTTGCCTCAGTGACTGCCAGGAACGTATGGCTGAGTTTTGAGGGGAAGTCAGCTCCAGCCTGCCACCTTCTTTTAATATATAAATACTGCCAGAGTTCGTCCACCTATATCAGACCTTGGTGAAAGGCGTGGGACTTTGGCCGCCTTCTACAGCCCTGGACTCAAAATAGGAAGGACTTGCCCTTCACCTTATAGGAATCCAGTGACTGAGGCCTGTCTACCATCTGTGGCTGCTGACCAGAGACAAAGAGAAGGAGAGGCAATCACCATCCATCGTCCACAGACTGAAGGAAGAGACTGTTTTTGAGTTCTGCAAATCTTTGGACTTTGTAACCAATTAAGAGCCAGGCACCTACAGCTTTGTGCCTTGTAGAAAATAAACCCAGTTAACTTTTTCAAGATACTTTGGTCTGTGGAGTCTTTGGGATCCTTTCCCATAGAAGAAGGCATCCGCGTCCCCTGGGCATAGGAGCTTTACAGCAATTCACCCAGTCACTCCCTTTAAGCCCAGGTGTGACTGCAAAGGAACAATATTTTGAGATAAATTTAATCATTTCAGTATTAATTCTGTATTTGGCCAATGCATTGACAAATACCTGTCCAGGAAGTTGTAGTTTCACAAGGTATTCAGCCTTCTTTACCCTTTACCTTATCTGTGAAAGCTGTAACATGAGTTAAAATATAATATGAGAATCTCCTAGTAGAACTTTATCATTTCACATAGTAAAAGTGGTAAATGTGAAATGATTTATCATTTCACATGGTAAAAGTGTTTATATATTTCACCTTTCTGGAATCAAAATGACAAACTTTCTTCTAGATTCAATCTATCTGACAACTGTATCAGTACAAGTTTTTAAAAATTAAAATTACAAAGCAAGTGAGCACCATAAGTCTTGTAACAGAGACAGATGGAATTTCTTGGCCCTAGTTTGACAGCTCTAAACTAACAGAAAATGTTTACTTCAACTATGGGAGTGAAATGTTTCCGAACATATCAGGACAGAACAAGGCAGTTATTCACCACTATTTATGAAATAAAGTTTTTTAAAATAACAAGAGTTGTGGCCAGTCTACTTGTATCAAAGCACATCTGAAAGATGACCATGTAGTCTTTGGTTTTAAAAAACTAGAGAAGGAGAAACCACCACCCTGAGAGGTAGCTGATTCTATTGTTGAATATCTCTGGCCATCAGGAAATTCTTCCTAATATTTATGGCATCAAATTGCTGCCAATTTGCAAGTCACCTTTGGGCTTGAGAAAGAGGGGATAAAAATATCATAAATAAATAAATACATATTTAGATGGAATCTTCTTTTCCTGCAATTTGAGCTCATTGTTCCATATCCTAGGCTTCAGAGCAGTGTGCTACAGAATCCAGAAAGTTATAGTTTCACAAGGTATTCAGCCTTCTCTACCCTTTACCTTATTTGTGAAAGCTATAACATGAGTTAAAAGATAATAAGAGAATCTCCTAGTAGAACTTTCCAAAATTTACAATCTACTGGCACTGCCTTCAAGCATTTACATGCTACAAGGTGGAGGTGTACTTCAGCTACACCAGGTAGCTGGAGTAAGAGCACTGGTGGTGGTGGTAATCAAATTTTCAGTCATACAACTCACCTTCATTTCTATCCCATAGATAAGTGAAAGATCACATAGATAAGTTGTTTAAGGAGCTCCATTGGCTGCTGTTCATCTTCCGGTCCCAATTCAAGGTGCAGGTTCTTATTGTCCTCCAATCGTTGATGTCTCATGTACTATCTGTGACTTACTGTTTTATGTAACTGTTGCGTTTTCACAAATTTTAATTTGTATGTGAACCGCCCCGAGCCTGCTGGAAGGAGAGGTATACAAGATCGAGGAAATAAATAAATAAATAAATAAATAAATAAATAACCTACAAAGCCCTGAACGGTTTGGGACCCACCTACCTATGTGACTGCATTTCTGTCTACGAACCCAGGCGTTCTCTCAGATCATCTGGAAAGGCCCTACTCTCGCTCCCACTGCCTTCTCAGGTGCATTTGGTGGGGACTAGGGAAAGGGCCTTCTCTGTAGTGGCCCCTGACTCTGGAACGCACTCCCCAGGGATATTAGACAAGCCCCCATTTTGGCTGTTTTTAGAAGAAGCCTGAAGACGTGGCTGTTCCAATGTGCCTTCCCTGAATAAAGTAAATAACGCCCTACTGTGTTCAATCTCTGCAAATGTCCTCAGAAGCACTTTAATTACCTGTTGGTTATTCTGCCCTACATTGCCCTTTGAACCTTCCTGCTATATACATTCTACCTCTGTCCGCTCCCAGGGCTTATTTATTTTTTAAAAAATAATATTCACATTTGGCCTGGCTGAAATGGTTTTAAATTGTCTGTTACTGCTTATGTTTGAGTTTTATTGATTGTATTGTTTTTATATTTGCTGTTATTATGTGTCATTGGGCTTGGCCTCATATAAGCCGCCCCAAGTCCCCTTGGGGAGGTGGTGGTAGGGTATAAATAAAGTTAATAAATGAATAATAAATAATCTGCAGTGGCTACAGTTTATTATATGAAGCTTAAATCAGCCTCCTCCAATCAGTTTTCTTTTGGATATTTTAAACTAAAACCTTCATAATCACCATTCAGAAAAGATACATTATCCTTAGTTGAGGCTGTTTCTGAAGGCATGGAGAAATATATTTAGGTGTCATCAGAATACTGATAGCACCCTAACCCATGCCTCCAGATGATCTCTCCCAGCCGTTTCACACAAATTTTAAAAAGCATTGGGGATAGAATGACTCCCTGTAGAATGTTATATAACAGCTCCTTTTTGGGAGAGCAGCTATCCTAAGCACCACTATCTTGAACCTATCTGAGAGGTACAAATGGAATCATTGCGATACAGTATCTCCAAATCCAATCTCTCAGGTGTTCCAAAGGGATACCATGGATGGGGGTATTGAATGTCATGGAGAGATCTGAAAGTACCAACAGGGATACACTTCTCATGTCAGTGTTAATAAGATCATCCATTAAAGTGACCATAGCAATCTCCAGGAAGTGTGTGTCATCCAAGACTGCCTGGAGTTAGAAAGCAACAATTATTGCTCTCTCATGCTAACATCACTCATGCTAAGGTACCCATTCTCTGAAAAACTAGGTAAAGTATAATATCTAGTTAGCTAGGTTCAGATAAATCTTCCGATGTTATTTAACCTTCCAGATCAGGATAATCAAGAGCTTTACATTTAAATCTTTGAGGGTAATGCAAAAATGTAATGTCAATACACAAGCTGAAGAAAAGCACCAATGGTTGTGACTCATGAGGTTGTAGCTTCATGCCAATTAGTGCATGATACAGGGTGTCAGGAGATAACATTTATCTATGGTAGCTCCAAAGTTCATCCTAAAGTAAAATGAAAGATAGTTCTGGCCTTAGAAGATTCTGCAGGAGGAAAAGGGAAACTGTACTTTAGTATACCTGTTATATGGTATTTCACTACAACATCTGAAATACCATATTGGGAGGATTCCTTTGTATCATGTCATATGGTAGGTACAGAAATAAGAGCTAACTCTCTGCTCCAAGGTACCTGCAAAGGACAACATGTTTGTTAACACCGAATGGAGTGAACTCTTGTCTCTGCAAACCTCAGAGAGAGCAAAATTGGATTTGTGATAGAGAATTTCAGTTCTGTTCTTAGAGTGGTGTGCTATTTCACCAGGATAACAATGGAATTAGACTTGTTTGCCATGTTCTTTTCTGCTAGAAGATGCCATCTGTTTCTCGCTATTATGTCTTTGCATCTGGTGAGCCCACGATGATGACAGGAGATTTTAAAATCCTGTTTGTTCAACTACTTTTGCCTCCTTTGGGTTCACTTTCCTTTTGCCTCTTGCACAGTGGTCTTCTCTGCCAGTAGCACAGTGAATCTGATCTGAGTTTGAGTCCAAACCTTAAAGAAGCTATGCAAAGTACTGAGGCTTATCCCAAAATAGATTAATCACCTTGGATCACCCCTTTAAAGTCTGGGCTAGCACTTAGAGTGTATTCACCCCCAAATATGTTTAGCTCAAGTCACTGTGAGTCACCACAGAAGTTCTCAGTGCCTAAAATTTTCCTAAAAGCTGTTTTGCCAAACTTTTTGACTAATACTACATTATGAATGTGAATGTAAAGCAGGAGGAAAGGAAAGAATATTCAACATTTTTGTGGGAAAAAGACAAAGAGACCAACATGTTTCCTGAGCACAGAAAAGCCTGATGAGAAAGATTCTGATCTGATGAGAATCTTTGCAGAATGAGACTTATTTTGTGCAAAATATGCAGTTTTTATTTTCTGTGCAATGTGCAGCATTTTCTGTGCAGAAAATAACTGTATTTATTTATATTCAAATACAGCTTTCTGCATAGGAAAGGATATTTTCTTCACAGTGTGGATGTTGCACAGAATCAGTCCTGTGTCTAGGATTAGAAAACAGTGGTTTTTGAAAACTTTTTTCAGAGCAGGAAGAAAATTGGTTCAATCCCCCCCTTTTTAAAGAATTACATTCACACTCCAATCCCACCCCTCCCCAGATCCTATAAAGCAGGTAAATTAAGAGAAAATGGACTGCTGATCATTTCTCTCTCTTAGGATGCTTCGTAATCAAGAATGCACCGCTGAGTCTTTCTCATACACAGCTCTAGTGTAGTGCATAGGTTTGTGCCTCTGTCTCTAAAATATTGCCTGAACAGATTAACAAATGGAATCTGCTATTCCATTTGCACCCATTAACAACACACAGTAGCATTCCCAGCTGCAGTTTGTCCATTTGGCATATTTGTGAGTTATTTTCTCCCCTTTCTTTTTAAAACAGACTCACCACATTTGACATTAACAAGCATATAATTTTAAAGCTACACAATAGACAAGCAATCAGCTCTGGCAGAAAGGAGATAGAGGACAAGCACTTCAGTTATTCAGTACAGAAAATCGAAAACATACCCACATGCACACATACATGCATGCACACAGAGAGCGAGAGCTGTCCCAGAATAATTGTTGCTGGCATAATAAATTCTAGCGCAAGCTCAGTGAAGTACTTTAAATTCATTCAGATTAGGACAAGAGTTTGTTTAAAAGGAAGGCGGCATTATGACTCCAACAAAGAAAAATGATGTCAATAAATTCAGCATTTTGTAAGCAACAATCAGCTCTATGGTTTTGAACCACTGGTTATTTGTTCACAAAAATGTTACAGCACTGTTCAGATTGTTACACATTAAAGATACTTGAGGATTGTTGGTTAAATGGTTTGTAATGTGCAAAGAGGTTATACGTGTTACTATATGTCAGAAATCACCTAGCTCAGGGGTGCTCACACTTTTTCAGCATGCGAGCTACTTATAAAACAACCAAGTCAAAATGACCTACCTACCCACTACTCAGAGAGCCATAAAAGCAAAATATTTGGAAATTTATTTCAGTGAGAGCCATATAATATATTTTAAGACTGAATTCAACTAAATGTGAGTATAATAAGCCCACTGAATTTATTCATAATAATAATGATGAAAATATTCATTCAGCCTCTGCGATTACTACTACTACTACTAATAGTAACAACAACAACAACAGGTTCCTAGAGTAGAAGGAGACCTCCAAGGGCCATCCAGTCCAACCTCCTTCTGCCATAAGGGAAAAACGCAATCAAAGCATTCCTCACAGATGGTCATTCAGCCTCTGATAATAATAATAACAATGGATTCCTAGAATTGGAGGAGACCTCCAAGGGCCATCCAGTCCAACCACCTTCTGCACCTGGGCAGCGTTGGGAGCCTGCGGGTGGGACTGAGCCTTCCTCCCGCCCTGCCTGCGATCTACCAGGACGCCCTATGCAATCTACCAGTAGATCGCGATCTACCTAATGAGCACCCTTGACCTAGCTAATCTAAATTAATTCAAATCAGCAAGGCCAGTTAAACTGTATCCCAGGGTATTGAACAAATTTGATAACACATATCAAGAACTACCTGCCATCATTGTTGAGAAATCTTGGAGAGTGGATGAGGTAACAGAGAACTTGTACAAGCAAAAATGTCCTTCTCTCTCTCTTTTTTTTTAAAAAAGCAAAAAGCAAGAAAAGAAGACCTAGGAAATGACAGGCCAGCCTACCTGACTAGGAAAAATTAGAATGGATTACACAATAATTTGTCTTGTGTAACATGATGGAAATGCAATGGTCAGTAGGAGCTAGGATAGGTTTGTCAAAAACAAATCCTGTCAAATCAGGTCACTAGTTTTGTAGAAAATGGTAATGCAATGGATATCACTTACTTGGATTTCAGCAAAGCTTTTTACAAAGTCCCATATAACATTTTGATTAGCAAAGTGATTAAATATCAAATAGAGGAAAATACAGTTAGATAGATCCCCTTCTTGATAGCAAGAGTGGTTCCACAATGGAAAAGGTGGTGAGGTCTCTGTCTCAGGATTTCTTAAACAATTGTTCAGACAGCTACGTACTGAATAAACTTTAGCTGGAGATCCTGGACTGACAAGGGCATTCGACCTTATGGCCCACAAGGCCCCTTCTAACTCTAAGATTATATGAGTCTAGGCATGCAAGTAAACACAAATGCAAAAACAGCACTTCAGAAACTTTTTAAGCCTATAGGGGAAAAAAATAAAACTTTCACCTTTTCTGTCTGGGGCTTGTCAGATAAGCTAAAACATTGCTTATAGTGCCTCTACTTTTATAGCCCTCTTCCGGAATCTCTCTCTGTCACACAGTACAATGTTATAATGTACGGTGTAGAAACACCTCATCCTCTCTTCCTCTCTTCCTCTTCCTCGACCTCCCCCCCCCATACACCTTGAAATGTAACAAGTAAAGCCAAAATACTTTTACAGTTTTAAAAAGCATTTATTTCACCAACCCTCTGAGACTGTCTTGAGGTTTTGTCCTTCAGACATAATCATGTCTTATCTCAATCAAGAAGCCCTCCCCTCAAGGAAACAAATGCCTTTTAAGGGGTGGGGGTACTCCATCTGTATGTGTGCATGCACATGTACAGTACATAACTAGGGAAGAGGGTGAACATAATGTTTTGGATGTGGTGGAGGATGGGTATCCCAAATGCTATGTGCAAAAAGACACATAGCAAAAGAACATTGTAATTTCAGAATTGTTTCTAAGGTATGAAAGAGAACAATCCTGATTAAATAGAATTTTATGAAGAAAATATATTTGTGGCAGGAAAGAAACTTGCGCAAGGAGGACCTTAGAAATAGCAGTTCTTAAACTGCCCAGTTGAACTATTGTAAAGTGTGCTACAGGGGCTATTTTTAAAGATGATTCAGACGGTATAGTTAGTGCAAAAAGAAACAGCAACATTGCTGACCAGAGCACCATGTAGATAATAAATAACACTAGTCTTAAAGGAATTGCATTATCTGCTAATTTGTTTTTAATCCTAAATCAGGGTGCTAGCAATAACATTTACAGCACCAAAAGGCTTGGGCTCTCAGTACTTAAATGAGCACCTCTTCCTATATATAGAAGAACAGAAGGCAAGCCAGTGTGATGCAGTGCTTTAATTGATGGACTACCCTATAGACCAGGGTTTGATTCCCCACTCATATATGAAAACCCACTGGTTGAACTTGAAAAAGTCAAAATGATCCTGTGAAAAGTTTTTCTTGGGAATGCCATAAATCAGAAGATGAAGTTGGAACCCTGCACTCCAGCAATGAAGGAAGTGGGAAGACATGGGGTGGTGGCACCTGATTATAAAATGCCTACCTCTTGGAGGTATAAGTTAGCAGGTTTATTCAGAACAGAACTTTAGAACTCAATCTGAGTGCTGGTAATGAGTATACTATGGTTTGACGAATTTGGACCAGTGGCAAAACACAGGGTGAGCTATGGAGAACAAATCTAAGAAAACAAGTTTCTAGTCCTTAAGTGATATGCAATGGACAGTTTCACATCAAACAGGCAAACGTTCATAACCAAATATGGTATATTGTATCACATCAAAAAGTACATGTCATTCATATGCAAGTTCAAAAGACAATAAAGTGGTGGTATCACTATCAAAGGTGTAGGATTCCACATGCCTATTGTGGCTGGTAAGCCAAGTTACATTACACAATACACATATTTAATAAGAAATTTCCATAAGCAATATTGCATATATCCAAAAAGCAGCAGCACATAAGTGAATATTACAAATAGTCAAAAAGCAGCATCACATAAGCAGCATCACATGTTATTAGAAAAGCAGCATCACATAAGATAAAGGTTGGATGAAGCCAAATTAGCTATATCCCACAGTAGTATTGAACAATCAATATAATAAAGGAAAGTACATTCAATATGCTAATGCATGGTGGTGTCTCTCCTGGATGGGGAAACACCCTTGACTCACAAACCATGTAGAGTTCCGCACCCGATGATTTTAAAAGTTGTTATGTGGGCGCCAGTGAGTGGTTATTTCTGAGAAAGCCGAGGGCGCCGCCAAAATAGGTGGGGGGAAACCACAAATGATAAATAAATGGCAAGTCCAGATGCCGTTATGAAGAGTTCTTCTGGAACTACAGGTCCCAGAGTCACTTGCGGGGGAGCGGAAATGATGTATCCTTGTGGCCAAAGCAATGAACGGAACTAAATGCCATGCCGATATCAATAATTTTACCCAAAGAAATATAGAGGCTGATACATCCAATGGTGGTATAGGTTCCAGCTCAATGAATTACCCCAAAGGAACTTTGACAAAGGCCGACCCACGGAAATTGCTGTGGTGGACTACACTTCCCAAGATGAATTGCGGCAGCGTCACTTCCGATATCCCGTATTGACGAATTTGGACCAGTGCCACCACTAGAGATTTTACTGAGGTTATATTATCAGCCAATTTTCTTCTATTGCATATTTTGGGAAAGGCTTGTTACATAAAGTAAGTAGGACAGTGTTGTTCACACAAAAACAACAACACGTTATATACTTGGTTTTAATTTCACAGGCAAAATTCCTTGCAAGCTGCTCAAATTTCCAAATCTAGTCTTAGGTTGCAGCTAGAGAGCCAGAAGCAATCGGATACTCATTTTGATGTCACTATTAAGCAGTCATGAGTTATAGCAGTATCAGATTTCTGTTAACAACCTTCTGAATTGACTATTCTGCTATAAAAAAATACATGAACTAAATGCAGAATTTCCTCAAATAAATTTTACTGGATTAAACATATTTTACTTTTTATGTTGCCAATAATGTTGCTACTAACTCTTCCTTGCATGTTAGAAAATATTGTCCTTCACTATGTATAGTGCTCTCAAGACACATCAAATGTAGATAGTAAGTCATTTAGTTTTGTAGTTTAGAATGCCTGATCACAGAAAACATACATAGAATAGAATAGAATAGAATAGAACTTTATTATTTCTGAGTCGCCCTCCACCGAAGTGCTCCGGGCGACTTACAAAATAACAGTAAGACAACATAGTATGTACGACAAGGGGGAGAACATGAGGGGGGGGGAGGGGAGGGGGGGTGGAGGGGGTAGGATAGTGTCAAAGAGGTGACAGTCAAGACACTACTCTGCCATCGAAGGAGGGCAGGCAAGGATGTCTCCACGTGAGCATCGATGCAGCCACTCCGGACGGGGGTGGAGGCCGCCAACTTCCAGTCGGGGATCCGCTGGGAGGCCAGACCTGCCAGTGTAGTGTCTTTCCTGGTCACTGCTGAGGACTGGTATGGCCCCTGGAGCCTCAGCCGTTTGTAGCTGGAGCTCCAGAACGTCCTAGGTGAGAACGTCCTCCAAGGCCTCATCTGTCCCACAGATTGTCGTCCCGCTGTGATCTGGTCGAAAGTTCTGGGTGCATCGCCCGTCGATCTCCCCGCGAGGGGCAGGGCTGGCCTCCGGACCCTAGTTGGCGATGTCCGGTGGGCACCATCCTTCCGTTTCAGCGACGGTTCCTCCTCTTCCTCTTCCGGGGCCTCGCTCCGGGTCTGTGCAGGATGCAGAGACTTCCGGGCGGGCCTTCCGAGGGTCGACTACTTCCGGGTGGCCATTCTTCCTGGGGCCCCAGCACATGGGTTGGCTGGCGTCCCCAAGGCCACCCGCCATGTTGGGCCTCGCCTCCTCCAGGATGCTCCCCCAGCTCATCGCGGGGCGGCGACAGCGGCGCTGGGCGTCCGGAGGGGGGGCCAGGATGGCCGAAATGTTGAAGTCATCCCGCGGCGAGCCCGCCACCGGGCGGCAGCAGCGGCAGACCACCGGGCTCGCTGGACCGCGTCCCAGGGTCCCAGACGGCTTCCCCGCCGAAAGGTAGGCAACTGGACTGTGGGCCGTCCCGGTCGATCAGCGGTGTTTTCCTTCCAGAGGGCTCGCCTACTCCGCCAGCCAGCTCACTGCCGGCCTCCGGGGTGGTCGTCTCAGGGTTCTCCGGTCCGCACCCATGCTCTCTCAGGCAGGGTCACCGAAGGGTTCAAGACCGAGTTGGCTCCAGGGGGTGGCCGGCGCGTCCTCGGTTGAGGAGCAGACCTTTCCCGGCCCCCCTCCGTGGGGCGGTGGGGAAGTCCCCCGACCTGTCCCTTGTGAAGTCTTGATCCCCGGGGCCTGTGGGAGGGGGGGGGGCCCGATGGAGCGACCAGGTTGCCGGATAAGACCGGGAATTGTGCCGTGGGATCCCCATAGACTCCAGTAGGCCGCCAAATCTGTTCCCAAAGTCTTTGATTTGGTCCATGAGCCTCGCATATTCTTTGAATAGCTCAGCATACTCCAAGGGGTCTAGATGGTTGGCGGGGAGGTCTCGACCCGCTAGCCTCGGCCTCCGAGGGGAACTACTCCTTTGGGCCCCAAGAGTTTCATGGAACTGGGGTCTCCGGTCTGCTGGCTGCTCGGTCTTCAAGGGAGTCGACAGAGGTGATCTTCCAATGAATGATCTTCTGCCGAATTTCCTTAGGAAGCGGGCGCTGGCGGCCGTAATAGGTCGCACAACCCACCCCTCCCTGGTCCTCTTCGGCGTCTTCCATGAAGATCCTGGGAGCTCAGCCGCTTTACCCAGCCAAATTTGATTGTCCGGTGATTGTGGGTCACCAAAGATGATCCCAGAGGTGTGGCGATCTACTGCCTCGACCCTGGAGGAGGATCGGCAGGACCAGCCAACTGTGTCCGAAGAATCAGAAAGATCCTGCTGGAGCTCACCACTCTTTGCAAATTAGTCATTGTTGTACTGTATTCAAATACCTAATTAGTACGCAGGGAGGGGACATTTATTACTCAGTACCTAAGCAATTAAAGGGCAAGTCCTTGCCTCTATTAATATAAATATGAATATATACATTTTTATGGTGAATGGGACATTGTATTAATGGCAAGAACATCACAAAGAAAATGATACTCATGGTTCACAAGCGAATAGTCTGTTTATCTTCAAGATACAAGTCTTCATTATATCAGCTGCCTAATATCTTTTGAACATGGAACAATGTAAATTTAATTGTAATGTCCCAAATAATTCAGAAGAAGTGGTGGTTAATGAAACAAATAGGAAGGGAGTTCACCTTAAAATAATGGGGGAGGAGATTTTCCCAGATTAGTCCTTGAGGTTTAAGTGAGAGACAGAAACATTTCATTTTACTCTTCTGTTGTTTCTGTTGACAGAAATGACCAAAAGTACCACGAATGATCTTAGTAATGGAAAGACCACATGCACAGTATGGAAACGCTGTCTAAAACCAGGCTTCTAAGTCATCAGTGTCCATAACACTGAAGAAAACAATATAGAGGTTATAACAGTAGAGCTTAATAACACCACAATTACTTCTGTGTTCAAGCCATAAAAATCGAGAGGCTGTCTTCTCCTGGTCTGAACTGCACAAGCTATCACCCATTCATGATAGTAAGCTCCCACCATCCTACAACAGTGGGAGTTGGCACCGATGATACAACCCAGACCTCTTGCTTGTGAGCAGGGCCGTAGCCAGGATTTTGGTTCGGGGGGCTGAGTTTGGTTCGGGGGCTCAGACTGGGTGAAAGAGGGTCTACCCTAGCAAACCTTTTGTATTGTTATCCCAACAGCCCCATTAATGTGGGATATAATGAGCATGGTGATCAGATCATGATAAGAATAAACATAACAGTTTAAATAATGTACCAGTAAGGCCTTCTCACGGACCACCCTGAGAATTTCGGGGGGGGGGGGGGCTGAAGCCCCCTTAGCCCCCCCACTGGCTACATGCCTGCTTGTGAGCAACAGCATTGTACAGCAATGCACTAAATCTGTGGGACCACCAATACCAAACACACAGCACCAACCAATAGTATGCTAACTGTTCCCAACTATAAGGCCTTCAGGAAGTTCAAAAAGGCAGATTGGATTAAATTCTCAGACATGTTAGATGACATAATCATATTGATTGTGCCTATCCCTGAGGAATATGAGCACTTTATTCCTGCTTTGTGCCAAGGTAATTTGTCTGCTGGAAAGACCGAGGTCTTTCAGAAGACCCATTTCTTTTCAGGTGGGGGGCTATGTAGATAGGATCAGAGGTCATGGTGCATGACTTCCACTGCCTATCTACACATTTATCTCAAGTTTATTATGCTCCTGGAGCCCAAGAAGCCCAAGATACACCCCCCCCCCCATAAAACTCATTTTAAAAGCCTTTTAAAAGGGAAAAGAACTCACTCAGCTGCCATTTCTCCTTCTTCAGAGTTCTTCTGGCTCATACCAATGGTGTGCCAAGAGAAGAGGAGAAGGAGAAGTTGGAAAATTGCTTTTGCCCCCCCCCCCCCGTCTCTTGGAGCATTGGTATGAGCCAGAAGAACTTAAGAGAAAGGGAAATGGTGGCCAGGTGAGTTATTTTCCATTTTAAAAGGTTTTTAAAGGGGTTTTCTTTTGTGTCCTGGTTCCTTGCTGGAAAGCCTGTCAGGACATCTGGACACCTCCCCCAGAAAAGCATGTACTTTCTGGTGGGGTGTGGGCAGACTATAACCCAGGAAAATTGTGTTTTTAAAACACAATTGCTCCTGGGTTAAAGGAGCTGTGTGGAACTGCCCTGGGATTCACTTCCCAGCTGCAATTTCCCTGTGCCTTTCTCTTTAAGTCTTTGGTCTCTGTATTTGCTCTTTCGGCTACATTCGTTGTTGAACAGCACATGAATTTGTAAGATTATATGGATAATTATCCAGGCAGTGACCCATGGACATTTAGATAGTGGGCATGGAATCAATGCATACTAATCCCCAGCATAATAAGAAAAGCTTTACTCACTGTCATTTAGAAATTAAAGATTTATGGGCAGATGTATATGTATAGTTCAATTTCATCATCTTTTTTTAAAAGAAAAGATGAAAAGGTCAGAGACATTATTATGATTCAAACCAATTTTTTTCCAAATGTGTAAGTAACTTAAAAAAATGAAAATTCTTATTTGTCTTTTGCGTATCTGACAAATATAAATACTAGCACTATCAGTGTCTAGGTGTATTCTAGGATTGTTTTGCAGTTACATTCTGTAAACACAGAGAAAGTGAATGAGCAGTACGACAAGCCAAGTTTGCTCTGGGTTAGGATGTGCAATTGTCACTCACATCTATATATATATAAATTTTGACACGTCGTGCATCCCGGCAAATAGACAGCTAAACTATAAGCTGCAGAAGCACGAAAATCGGCAACACATTCCACGAGGTACCTATACGGCAAAAAAAACCCCGCCCTAGATACCTCGCAAACCCCCCAAACACAAGCCCCAAAAATCAGGCAACGGAACTGGCATCCCTGCCTCTTCGCTGCCAGCGCGCGTTTCGAATGTTCACGCATGGCAACCAGAGCGCAGCGGCCCGATTCCACAGACTTCTACACAGTAGCGCACGCCGCACTCAGAGCCTGCCCGTCCGCCACTTCACAACACATACCTCTGGGCCCTCGACCCGAAACGTCCTCCCCCCGGAACCACACACCCTCGCCCGCTTCCCACAATCCCAAAGCAACACAGAAGCAACACACCCTCGCCCCCTTCCCACGATCCCAAAGCAACACAGAAACAACACACCCTCGTCCCCTTCCCACGATCCCAAAGCAACACAGAAACAACACACCCTCGCCTCCTTCCCGCAGTCTAAAAGCAACACACTCACCCCATACACGCCACGCCGACCGCCCACCATAACCAGCCTTCACACATTCACCCCACACGTCCTTCCCCCGAAAACACTCACCCTCGCCTCCTTCCCTCAGTCTAAAAGCAACACACTTGCCCCATACACGCCACGCCGCCCGCCCACCAAAACCACCCTTCACATATTCACCCCACACGTCCTTCCCCCAAAAACACTCACCCTCGCCTCCTTCCCACGATCTAAAAGCAACACACACACCCCATACACGCCACACCGCCTGCCCATCACAACTAGCCTTCACACATTTACCCTAAAAACACCCACAAAACATTAAACCAACTATACACACACAACTCTACTCACAAACAACCCCAGTAGCATGCATTCCCACTCACACACAACACCTGACACCCACAAACTTTCCTTACCTTCCACAGCAAACATCCCTCAAACGCTGAGCCGACGCCATCTTTCCTCCAGCCATTCAATACTAGTATCCTTTGTGGCAGGACACGGCCACCGCGCATGCGCGCTGTCAGAAATTCAAAAATACACCCGCGAATTGGAGAAAGGCTATCCTAACGGCTGTCAGGACCTCCCATCCCTTTCCTTTGCTATTTCTCTGTGACGAGCCTCAGGGGTAGCACTACTTGCGTGCTCCTCCGTCTCACACAGAGTAACGACCCACAGCTGACCCAGACAACTACCCTTACCGGTCCTCACTGCCCTCACTGATTCCCCCTTCTCCAGGCGTAGACACAACCCTTTGCCTACAGAGACAAAGTGTCTACTCGGAACCCTTCTCTCCTTCTTCCTTGCAATACTTCGTAAGTAACTATTGCTCTACTCACATTTCCATGTTTACAAACAGCTAGGTTGGCAGAAGCTGGGGCTAATAGTGGGAGCTCACCCCACTCCCTGCATTCAATCTGCTAACCCTTTGGCCAGCAAGTTCAGCAGCTCAGTAGTTTACTCATTGGTAAAAAGGTTAGGATTTTGCCCTGACATTAACTCCAGTTGAGCCCAACTCAGGGGGGGGGGGCTCATTTCTAACCCCATGAGCTGGCATTCCTCATAGATGCCTCCAAGTTCCTGTAGGCAGCATGACTGCATGGAGCATCGTTACCTTCCCACCACAGCTGTACCTATTGCTCTACTCATATTTCCATGATAAGTTGGCAGAAGCTGGGGCTAATAGTGGGAGCTCATCCCACTCCCTGGATTCAATCAGACAACAACTCAGCAGAGAACCTTCCAGTTGACTTCAGATGTTAAGCCACCTCTCCACTCCACAACAACATGTTTACAGGACCCGTAAAAAAGTAAGTTACTTCAGTACTACAACTCATTCACAAACAAGGAACACATCTTACTAATAGTACTATCACTACTATTCTTCCTACACGAGCGACCCTGACCTTCACAGACCACCAGGCTATGCCACAGCAATGCCTCAAACAACAACACCGCTGAGAAAACTTCTCGACTCCACAACCATGCATTTATGGGACCACCAAACAGTAAGTTATTTCACTAATATAAGTACTAAACATAGAAGACATGCTTATTTTTATACTACTATCAATACTATTTAAAGTAGGCAGACATTCTTAGAGCACCAGACTACGCCACAGCAACGTGTGGTCGGGTACAGCTAGTCTGCTCATAAATTTTCAAACTCTCACCATTTTTGGCAGGTGTTTTAAAAAATACATGGTGCATGAAATCAAAACCAGGTCATTTCTCTTTGTGGATCATGGATTGTGTGCAAATGGCAAAAAAAGAATACAAACCAGAATATCTTATACAAATTTTATTTATTTATTTATTTATTCATACTTATCTGCTGCCCTTCCCCGAAGGCTCGGGGCGGCTCACAGCATGATCATAAAAACAGTTGAGCATACAAGCATTAAAAACACGGTAAAACACATCTAAAATACAATAAAACAACATAAGAGCCACAACTAAACGAAATGTGGCGCAGATAAAACAAGTAATTTGATATGGTGGCGCGTAACGGGGGCTACAGTTCATCTGGCTCCAAATGCCTGCTGGAAGAGCAAGGTCTTTAGTGCTTTCCGAAATGGAAGGATGTCCTGCAAGGCGCGAACGTCTGCAGACAGCAGGTTCCAGAGCGTTGGAGCCACTATTGAGAAGGCCCGCCAACGGGTTGCCTTCAGCCGATGCAGTTTGTGGGAGGGAATGACCAAGAGATGCAATGGCCTTTCTCTAGATAAACTGTGAAATATTAAGCCTCCGTTTTTTATACTTATCACTACCCTCCCCTGGACTGATTATCAGATTAAGAATGCCCATTTTAGCAGAGTCAATGCAGAATCTTGTAAAATCAATGACATATCTTGCACATCCTAGCTACCTATAACTCCAGGTTGTAAGTAGAATATTTCACCTCCCTGCCCCAGAAGAACATATTCAAAGGAAAGACTGTGCCCATAAATACCTACCTAAATTCAATAACGAACCCTTTTCCAGCCAAGGATCCAAACACTGCTTGATTATGAAGCTGGCTGGCTGGCAGGCAAAAGAAGGCCTGCTCATTGACAATGCAATTGAAGAATGTTTTCTCTAGTGAAACTGGAATCCTTTCAATGGATGTAATAGGAGTAAAAGTACTATATTAAGTCAACATGGGTTGAACATCATTTATCCAGAATTGTGAAATCTGCTAAAATCCCAAACTGGCCACATGAGTCTCTGAGTGACATCTTTGCTTTCTGATGGTTCAATGTATACATATTTTGTTTCATGCACAAAGTTACTAAAATATTGAGTATAAAATATTCAGACAATTATCAGTGACATAAATTTCACCTGTGTCACTTTCTGCTTTAAAAGTTCTTCTTGACTTTGTCAAACTAAATACTCTCAGTTTCATTGTATATTATTACTTGGGAGACTGGGTGTCTGGGGCAATGCAATGCCAGAGTGGAATTAAGTACAGCTTCTACCTCAATGTCATAAGATGTGGCATGGCTCAAAGGACTTCAAAAAGCATTTGCATAAATATGCACCTCCCACAAATGTGAGATCCCTACATTGATTTTCTGTTGAAAGCATTACACAGTTTTAAATTATTATGGCAAGTCATTTCTTCTTTCAAGGCACTGCTGGCTGCTACATCAAAAGGATAAACAAAAGTGATTGTTCTTCTAACTTTATGCAGGTATTCACAGGACAAAGTATAATTGACAACTTATGTTTGATCACAGCCCTTTTAATTAGGAACATATTGCATCTGCTTAACATTGCTAGTGTTTAGGTGCAAAAGATTTTCAGTGTCAATTAATCTCGTAATATCCCTAAGCAAGCTGGAATTGTTGAAGAAGATGGAAATTGGCTGATGAATGTATTGGTCACTTCAGAGGCATGTTCAAATCTATCTTCTTGCTGTCCTAATGAATATGGAAGCCTGCCCAGTGTGTGATTGGATTTTAATGACTACAAGGTCAGGGACTTTGCAAGGTGTGAATCTGCTTGCAAGGTCGTAAGTGGCAAGTGGTGCATGAATCTGAAAATAAACAAGGAGCTGTCAGAGATATTAGCTTTTTTGTAGAAAACCCCATGGGATGAAAAGGTTAACAGGTGACTGCATTGTAACTTGTTTTAAAACTCAAAATGAGCTCAAAAGGTACATGCATTATCCTTCATTATACTTTGCATGAGAAATAGTGGTAATTTAAAATGCAAGCAGTGTTTGATTATAAATAGCACCTTATCTTATCACAATACTGTATTTATCACTACACTAACCAGTCCACTGACGGCACAATCTTCTGCAAGTCTACTCCAAAGTAAGAGCTACTGACTCCAATAGGTTTTGCTCAGAGGTAAGTGGATATCGGGTTGTGCTCTGTGCATAATTGGGTCACCTTTGGAGTAACAGAAAAAATTGCCTGCTCCAAAATGCCTGTGGGTGGCAAGAAAACATCTGCCTCAAACAGATAATCCAAGCTACAAATTACTCACAAAAATGCAGGTCATGTGCATTGCTACCCTAAATTAATTTGATTTTCAATGAGGAATAATTCAGATTGTTGGAAAATAATAGGAAATGAGTTTAGAAATATTAAGGAAAATATAAATAGGTTGTCAGGAGTATGAATTATGTGGAACAATGCAGAAAAGAAAAGAAACCCTAAAAGAAACTGCAAAGAAGAGAAACAAATTTCACCACATCCTACAAAGTACTTATTATTTTCTTATAACATTTTTAAAAAGCATTTCTAATGATGGAGTCTACAAAGTAGAAGCCAAGCCTAGCTGCTGCTATCCTAACAGGATATTTATGATCTCATCACATGAGCTAAAATTTGGCAGTGTACACCGGATTCTCTTCAGTTTTGCTACAGATCATTGGCTCCCACCCCACAATGTACATCTACTTCTGGTGGGGCTCCATTGCATGTGGAACTGGCAAACACTGCCTTCATAACAACACAGGGGGACTTCCATGTTGCAGAGAGATCAGCGCTTCCCACTGTGGGGTGAAGTAAGGGGGAAGCTGCGCAATGCAGAGCATGAGGCGACGGGTTCCCCCCTCCAGGCACCACTGGTTTCACCACGATCCGTGGTGATTCCAGCAGCAAATGTGATGAGGTAATTAAAGTTTTCATTTGCTTCAAAGTAAATTCTACTGGCTTAACCCTGCTGTTCTGTCAGGAAAAAACTTACACTTGTTATGTTCGGGTCATTTTTGACCCGGATGTTATTTTGAGCCACTGAAAAGTTCTTTTTGAATACCTGTTGCATTATTATACTGTGTGTGATCATAGTTGTTCATTATCAAAGAAAAATTGAAAAAAAAAAATCTTTTTTAAATTTTGTGTTGATTAATGTAAAAAAAAGCCTAATTTGCATGTTACACCAAAGTAACAACTTGTGCGTGAATAATCAGCTATATATTTTACAACAACATCAACAACAACTTCAGGTAACTATTAGTACAACTAACTTAAAACTAAAATAAATTTTAACAGTATAAAAACAATTTGAAAAATAATAATAAAATAATCAGAAAAATAATCAGAAAAAATCAAAAAATCAGTTTTCCCAAAAGTTTTCTGCTAATCTATTTATTCAAAGGCAAAGAAAGAAAAGCACTTTCCACACCCCTTTCTCTTCTAAATCTTTTCCCCTTCTCCAGTTTCCCCCTTCCCACTGTCTTTCTTCTCCAGAAACCTCCTTTCCACCTCATAGCTGCCTCATTTCCCACCCTCAGCCTATACTCAAGTCAGTAAGTTTTCCCAATTTTTGTCATAAAATTAGGTGCCTTATATTATATAGCTGTCAGCTTATACTAAAGTATATACTCAAGTTTATATGATATGTGCTTTCTCCTGTGTGTGTCCTTTGATGGATACGCAGATGTGCAATCCGACTGAAGCTCTTTCCACATTCCATGCATTTATGTGGCTTCTCCCCTGTGTGGGTCCTTTGATGGATACGCAGATGTCCAATCCGACTGAAGCTCTTTCCACATTCCATGCATTTATGTGGCTTCTCCCTGTTACTGTTTTGCATAACAAAGGTACCATTCTGAGGGCAGGGAGGAGTCACACACACCTGGTAAATGCAGCCAGGCAGGCTATGAAAACAGTAGAAACACACTGAGGAAAAAGTCACTCTGAATAACCAGAAACTACTCACAAGGGTAGCAAAATATCAATAAACTGTAATATGTAGCAAAAGTAAAAGGAAGGACATCCCAATACAAAGCATGGGACAATATATCTAACATCAGTAGTAATACATATCATAAGGAATAACAATCTACATGTATACAGTCATAGGTCAGATGTAATGCCTTCCAGGTGGGAGGTAACAGTACAAAATAGATGATCACAAATGGCTATTACATATCAGTCATATAGCAAAACACATGGCAATCATATATCAATCACATATCAGATATAATAACAGGCATATGAAAACACACAACAGTAAACATTCACATTACTTAGTCTGTTCACAATGAATTCAAGGCTTTGAGGTAAACTCTTTCAGCTGCTTCAGAAAGCAGTTATTTTCAACAGCTTTGCAATGTCTGACTGAGGAAATGGGAGAGGCTAGTATTGTGTTACTGTTTTGCATAACAAAAGGTAATATTCTGAGGGCATGGAGGAGTTACACAAGTAGATAACTTGATAAACAATAGTAGATGCAATAAGTAGTCTCAAAATAAACTAAACATCCTTTGTTTTACTCAAAATATGGTATTAGATTAGTATAAAAGGCTACCGGGTCATTTTTGACCAACATAACAAGTGTATAAAAAACTGTATCTCAAAAAGTAAAGCACCGAAACAAAAAAAATTTGTACCCTTAGTATAAACCCCATAACTTAGGAAAATAGAAGGAACCACAAGTTTCAAAATCAAACAGGAATGAAGAAAAATATTTCTAATTTTCAAAAGGGGTCATTTCATACCCGAACAGAACAGCAGGGTTAAATCCAATCCTTAGCCCAAAGTAAAAGAGGTTGAAATAAAATCATTGAATGAAGGTGAATTTGGTAAATTTACAAGTGACTCCCATCAGGACCATAGCCAGAATGGGGGGGGGGGGAGTTTAAACTTTTTAAGCAAATCATGAAGCAAATCATGAAGGGTAGTTTCAGAACACAAAATAATTTAATTAGTATGGGCCCCTATAGGGCAAGACAGACAATTACTTTCAGGAAGGGCCCAAACTATGGCCTTCCATGAGCTGAAAATGCAAGCCTTCCTCTGGGGTAGGAGAATATGACTGCACAGATTCCAGAATGGACCAGATCTGATAACTTCTAGCTTGTTAGGCCATGAGCCTGGCCAGTCAGAAACTGGAGGTTTCAAATACAGGGGAAGACAACATGGCCTCTTTCAGAATGGTCCCAGCCTGAGGCAACAACAGCTCAAAGGCATGAAGCCCAACATGAGGTCTGAACAAAATGGAAGCCTGACTTCCTAATATATCAACAAAGGCTATAAAGCTGAACATCCTACTATCTTCTGGAAAAGAGGAGGGGGGGGGGGACAAGTAGAGAAAGGCCTAATTCCCTTTTGGGAACCTACCTAATGCTGAAGCAAAGAGCACAGTAGGGGGACGGAGCAGTCTCAAATAGCCTGCAGCTCCACTCCTGTTATCAAGTCTGGTCTCCTTCATTAGGGTCTTCATGTTGTGCCCCCCGCTCCATGCCTTAGGCTTTGCCTGCAAGTTATGGGTGGGTCAACTGGGTTGCTTCCACTATATTAGCTATCGCTGAAAGTAATGACAGTGTGAATAATTTGTCAAAATTTGCTTGAGAAAGTGCTTGCAGTTCTGGAGGGACATGTTTAATTTTTGCTTCTCATAGACTTAGCATGGTGATTTGGTTAACCAGTTAAAATTCATGAGTAAACCAGCTTTTTAAACCTGAAAAAAAATCAGGGGGGTCTGTATTGTTACTATAACAATCTAACTACTTTTGCTTTACTTTTCATTAAGTAACACTAATTAAACAGGTATTTTGTTTCCTTTACCATTTTTGTTGTACCAAATAGATATTTTTATGCTGATCACATAAAAAGCTGCAAAATTCTCACACCATGTAAGGTTTTTAGAAACTGCTAATTTTGTTTTACAATTATTGTGAAATCATAAAAAAAAATTCTTGACAGTAATCTGCATGATTTTTTTGAATTGCTCATATCGTTGACAGCCATAAGCAAAATTGTGTAACATGTATCAGAGTCTCAGTCTAGACCCCTTCCAGTCCGGCTTCCGTTCTGGGCATGGGACAGAGACTGTCCTGGTCTCCATCACAGACCTACTCCATTGCCAGTTGGATCGAGGCGGATCGGCGCTGGTCGTGTTATTGGACCTCATGGCAGCGTTTGATACTGTCGATTACCAACTTTTGACACACCGCCTGGCGGTGGCTGGGGTGAGGGGGACAGCCCTCAACTGGCGGTCCTCCTTCCTCCAAAACCGCCTGCAGCAAGTGAAGTGGGGAGGGGTGATCTCCGAGGGCTCCCCCTTATATTGCAGAGTCCCTCAGGGGGCCATCCTCTCCCTGCTGGTATTTAACATCTACATGCGACCACTCGCCCTATTGGTGCGGAGTTTCAGGCTGGAATGTCACCAGTATACTGATGACACCCAGCTCGTTCTGAGAATGGATGCTGGGGCAGAATCTGTACCCGATAATTTCCAACTTTGCCTTGAAGCCGTAACTGGATGGTTGCAAGCCAGTAAGTTGAAGGTGAATCCGGCGAAGACGGAGATCTTGTGGATGGGCCGCCTGGGGGGTGGGGAGATATCCAGCTGCTGACACTTGATGGCGTGGCACTATGCCCGCAGTCTTCAATTAAGAGCCGGGGGTCCAGCTGGACCCCCAGCTGTCTATGGAGGCACACATTGTTTGTGCCTGCAAGACAGCCTTTTACCACCTGCGGCAAGCGAAACGCCTGGCTCCCTATCTCTCCCGCTGCAACCTGGCCAAGGTGATCCAAGCCACAGTCATCTCGAGGCTCGATTACTGTAACGTGCTGTACATTGGCCTACCTTTGTTGGCGATCCAGAAACTCAAACTGGTGCAGAATGCAGCAGCTCGCCTGCTGTTGGGAGCCACAAGATCTGCTCATGTAACACCTCTCCTGCGCGAGCTGTACTGGTTGCCAATTGAATTCCGGGTCTCCTTCAAGGTGTTAGTCTTGACTTTCAAGGCCTTACATGGTTTGGGGCCAGTGTACTTTAGGGAGTGGCTTACCCCATATGTACCCAGAAGATCACTGCGCTCAGAGGGGTATAACATGCTGGAGGTCCCAGGTCTGAAACTGTGTAGACTCTCTAGCATGCGGCAGAGAGCCTTTTCGGTGGCTGCGCCGGTTCTATGGAATTCGCTGCTGGTGGAGAAGCGAGCCCTGCAGGATCTAATGGCCTTCCACAGGTCCTGCAAGACCTAGCTATTCAGGCAGGCATTTGGGGCTTGACCGGTGCCTGACTCCATCTGCCACCCTGCCGTACTATTGTTGTCTTGTATGAATCAGCTGTGTTCTGTTATGGTTTTATGGGATTGCAAGGGGTTGGGATTTTTAATTGTTTTTATGAGGTCTTATGATGTTTTAAATCTGTGTGTTTTATATGCTGTGAATCGCCCTGAGCTTCAGGAAGGGTGATCCATTAAATTGAAATAATAAATAAATAAATACCACAAAAATACATTTCCGATCATGTAGAGACTTGCTCGGGCATGTTGGAGGCATAGACACTAGAGGATGAGGAGGAAGATGTTGATGGCGATCAGATGCAGACAGAAGCTGATGCTGATCCTGACTTTTGGCTATAAACATCCAGTGATCCTGTTTAATATCTCAGGCAGAGCTGAATGATCTGGTCAAAGATCTGAATTTATCCAAGAGTCCGGTAGAGCTGCTTGGCCCAATGGAATCTTTTGCCATCCAGTTTGACCTGGGCCATCTACTCCAGCCCTCTGCCATGTAGGAAAAGCACAACCAAAGCACTCATGATAGATTTTTAAGGCTATGGAGCTGGTTTGCTTGCCAGAGGTTTTTATCCCCTTCACCCCACCCCCACCCCGACTGCATCGGTTTTTATGAAGCAGGTCCAGGAAGGGTTTGGTGCATTTTCAGAGAAACGTACAGATATGAGAACTTTCTGAATGCATACTGGGACCTTTGGTCAAAACTGTCCAGACCTCCTTTTCCATGCTGCTATGTTGCATCTCCATTTTCAACATCACGACCATCTATATGACTACAGATTTGAATTACTCAGTAAGTTGCGTTATGACTAATTTATAAAATTGTGTCAAGTAGGCCATATGTAGATAAGGCACCAAAGACTGAATTGTACTCTTACATTGAAGCAAAATGCTGCTTTTAGAGAATCCTGTGATATTCATGTTCTATTGCTTCCTTTCACATCTGAAATGTTCTCACTGTGCTTTTCATGTCCTGATGTTTCATAGGACAAACATGTAAAATGCAGCACATGTAGAACAAAGTTCAGTGTTTGATTTCTAGAGAAAAAAGTCTTTGCACCTAATCCTCAGAAACATCCCTTCTGTTATACCCTTGGGATCTGCCCTTTGCATCTTGAAATTGTACTTCCTCAACAATAAAGTATCCATGTTGTATTAATACGGGAGACAAGAGCACAATGACACACTTTTATTCATTTTTGTATTTATGTACAAAGGAAGGTTTTTCAATGAAGTCTTGCTACTCATTCAAGGAGGGGTGCCTTTAATGAGTGATATTGTAGCAGGGCAAACTAATTATCCAGTCTATAGGGCTTACTCAGGAGTCACATATTGCATTGTACAGATTTGTCTAATGTGTTTACAGTCTGGATTCAACAAGCAACCTAAAAGGTTAGAAAGGAACTGGAATGAACACTGGGCTAGTTCTTACATGCAGTTTTGACATTCAATAACCATAGTGTCAAGAGATACATTGCCTGTGATGATGAGCTATCACAGACTTATCACCACAGGATTTCATATCACCCAGTGCCAACTGAAGTACAGTATTTCACAGCACAGAAAGCTAACAGTGTTGAAGCCACAAATGAATGAAAGGCACATATTTATTTAGTGATTTCTATTCCACATATTTATAACATACCTTTTAAATTACGTAAACTACCTCGAAGGTGACAAATATCCCTACAGAATTAAAAGAAGCAAGCCATCATCCTACCAGTGGCTTTTGGCTACTTTCTTAAAGCTTCAGTTGTGTTCTAAATTACCAGGAAATGAATCCAACAGAACTTTATTCTGGAATAGCTATGTTGAAAACACAAGGTCTTACTTCTTGAATAAGCATGTAAAAGGGTGGTACTAAAAGTTGAAACTTTAGACAGTAGAACACTATTGCCCACTTACCAACTATTTCAGTCTAAATTCTACAGATAAGAAAAACAGATCCTGGTTAATTTTCTTTCAACATTTTTGTCCCTTTAACTTCTCAGACCTACATTCTGCCAAAACAGAAACTCTTTACTCTGAAAGAAATTACTATCATTATGAACACTATTCAACAATCTTATTTCTCAGTGTGTCTGGCTTTGATTCAATTTGCCAAAATATGATTCTTGTTTTAGCTTTCTAAACATCAACTGATTCAGATCTAATGAAACCGTAGATTCATCTAGGGTGCCAATGAAATAAAAATCACCACCAGTTACTCATTTATGAATACAACATTTACAAAGAAAGAAGGTGGCATTCTCGGGATCTCTGTGTTCCTGCCCATTCAAGAAAATGGTTGTTTGCTTTTAAAAACCAAACTAACATATTTGATGAAGTAAAATCTTTCCAAATTATGCCAGATGTTTTTCTGGGACCTACTAAAATGTGCAGAGGCTATGGGACTTAACACATGCTCATTGAGTCAGGATATATCAAGTTCCATTCCAACAATTAAAATGTTATGAGGCTCTAATGGGAATCTTTTATCTATGTCTGAGCTAATTAACAGCAAACTATTTAAGATTATTGTTTCAATTGAATTAGGTCTCAAGTAAACAGTCCTCTGAGGCCCCATCTACACTGCCATATAATGCAGTTTCTAAATGCGGATTGACTGCATTGAAATGCATTATATGGCAGTGTATAGTCATACAATCCAGTTCAAAGCAGATAATCTACTGTCAGATCTGGGAAATCTGAGCTTGGAAGAAGTTCAGGTTTCCAGCCTGCCAAGAGGTAGCTGACCTTTGTCCCAGATCTCTGGGACCTTTGCCCCAGTTACTGAAGGACATGCTGAGTCAGTATGGGAGTGATGTAACTTCCAGGTGCCTCCAGGGAAGTGAGGTAACTTCTTATGGACTTGGACATTGGACAATGATCGTAATATGCTGACTCAGGGGCCGTGAGGTCACATCCCTTTGGACTATGGGATTTGCTGAATCACCCGGATATGGTGCAACCCTGCCTGGACATTGCATGGGCAAGGGGAGGGGGGCTTAGGTATAAAAGGTGTGTTTGGGTGGCGGGCCGGTGCTTTAGCTTTACGAGTATTGTACCTGCAATAAAATCGTGTTGGACCGTGCTTCTATCTACGCGTGATCCTTACCGAAATTGGAGCGTCATTACATCTACATTTTGAAATTAGATTATATGGCACTGTAGATCCACCCTATACCAGTGAAGACCAACAGTTGGAAGAAAACTATATTTGTGCTGTCTTGTGATGTTCCACAAACAAAATCGTTTGATGAATTTACCATCTTCAGTTATTTTTCCAAAATACAGAGAAGTATTGAACAAAGTGGCTACATCATCTCATCACCCCCAGAATGTGCCTGGACTGTAATGCAATCCATAACTCTAAGGCAGGGGTGGGCAAACTGCGGCCCGGGGACCGGATGCGGCCCTTTGGCTGATTCTATCCGGCCCGCCTAAGGGCCCCTGGCTTGCCTCCCCTGCCTGGCCTCTGCATAAAAATTTCCAGAGAAGGGGACTATAAGGAAGCATTATTTTATTTTAGTGGTTTTTGTTATTATTGTATAATAATTTTATAACAATAATAAAATAATATAATAAATATAATATAATGTTATATGATATATTATAATTTCAATATATTATGTTTATATATATATACTATAATATAATAATGATATTAATACTAATAATATATGAATATTTCTTGATATATTAATATGTTAATATTAATGATGTGTAATATATAGTAAATATAGTAAGTGAATAAATAAATTATGTAGATTAGCATGTAGTTCCGCCTTTAGGTGCGGCCCTCCATAATATTTTTGGCTCTCGTGTGGCCCCTTGGAAAAAATAGTTGCCCACCCCTGCTCTAAGGCAAGATCACACAAGAAAACTCAGTCTCACTTTGAATCCACTGCTGGCTGTTCCCACAACGTTCAGTGACTTCCAGGAAGTATCATTTTTAATGGTTAATAACTCTCTGCACAAAGTCAGTGAGCACTCTAGAGGGGGACTCCAGGTCAGCTCCAGGACAGGATACTCTAAATTGCTAGTGTAGACAACCTCTCTCACACAAAGCCAATGAATTAAAGTTCAAGACGAAAAATCCATTTAAACATTGGAAATAATTTCCTCATACGAGGGTTGAATGAAAAGTAATGCCTCCACCTTCGTTACTTGGGTTTGGAAAGATGGTAATATTTTAATAAATCAAATGCAGAATTATCCTGTATAATGTGCTCTTTAACTACTACTATTCACTTTTCCACAAAATTACCAGACAATTGGATACATTTCTGCCAACAATGAACAAGTTTTCTGAAGTTGTCATGGAAGAAGTCGACATTCTGTTTTGGGTACCCATCGTGCACAGATCTTCCAATAGCCAAGCAAAGCAATAATGTGACCCACACATTCTTGTGAAATGCCAAATATGCTTGAAATTTCTCTCTGAGTGATACGACGATCATCCTGAATCAATCTGTCAACCTTTTGCTTGTGAAACTCGGAGGTTGTTGTCACAAGACATCCAGCTCAACATCTTTAAACTTACTCGCCCAACAACGCACAGTACTCACATCAACATTCACCAACACAATCACCATAAACAGCTTGCATTCTCTGATTAATCTCCTTTGGGATAACACCTTCTGCTGTCAAGAATTCAATGAGTACATGTTGCTTAAGTCCCATTGACCAACCATCTGCGCAGGGTTCCATATTTCGCACTTTAACAACACAATGCTTCAATGCTAAAGCTTCCTGCCAAAATGGAACTGTAGAGGAGCATCAGTTCCATTGGGGGGGGGGGGTGAGGGAATTTTAAACCCCTTTGCCATGATAAGTCTTTCCCTTGCCTTCATTTCCTCCATTATAACAGAGTAATTATAATCCACTTCGCCACAATCACCTCTTGCAAAGCTGTGCTTCCCTTCATTATACCAGTATAATTTTAAACCCCTTTGCAATGATCCCCTCTGTGATGAAGTCATATTTGTTACAGATTTTTAATGTGTTTGATGTTTATATATATATGTGTGTGTGTGTGTGTGTGTGTGTGTATTGTAAGGGTGGAACTTAGCTAACCTTAAAGGGTTAAGAGGAATATTAGCAGATAAAACTTCCAGGGAGTTTCCGTTATCGTGGAAACAGGAGGCGGAGCCTGTGGGTGGCTCTGGAATCTTGAGATTCAAAATTATGTCAGTTGGTGGTTAACTGTGAAGCAAAAGGGTGTGTGGAGAAGTTAGGGAGTCTGTTTTTAACCAGCTGTCAGTGAGTGTTAAAAAGACTCTGGTTCTACTTTGGGAGAGAGTAGCATTGCAGCTGTGTTTAACTGCTAGGGAAGCAGGTTGATTTAAAGAACCAGCAGAGTGTAGAAAACTGCTGAGTTATTGTTTGTAGGAGAGCAGTGAGATAGTAGCAGGCTGTTAGATACTGTAACCTTAAGAAAGTGCCTTTGTGTAGATATTGGAACCACCCAAGCTTTTGAACTCTGGAAACTTCTACGCTTAAGCTTCTGTTTGAATAAACTTTATAGTTCTTTAATTAAAACATCTCTTCTAGTGATTCTTTCTCCTACAAGCATTGAAAACAACCCTCTCCTGGTGGGTAGCCAAGCACAGTAAATTATATGGTGGCAGCAAGTGAAAATTAAAAGAGTCCTTACATATTGTGGTGGTGTAACGACCTGACGTTTGGGTCCTTGGGGCAGGATGGACCTTCCTATTTTAGATCCCACTGCTACCACCAAAAATGTCACGACGTGGAGGCTTAAGCCACTGGTAACGCTGCCACCAACCTAAAAATAGCCTTTGTAAAGTTAACACACACACACCACACAAGCCTTGGCTCTTATACTAACAAGGACTGGGAGGATTACTGGGGTAAAAATCTGCCAAAAGTTGGAACTGTCACCACACTGGAGCTATTAATTAACTGCTAGATGGAATGAGGCACAAGAGAGGCTTTTCTTTAAAAGTTAACAATGAAAAGGTTTATTGATGGAACTAACAGCTATAAAAGGCAGGGAAGCATAAGTGGTTGTCAAGAAAGGTACAATAGCTTGGTGGTTTCATAAAACATGTATCTTTAAACTTTGATACAGGACTAGACCGATGGAATGTCTTTCACAGCTTGTCAAAATACTCCCTCACTCTAATCTTGAAACTAGTAGTGAGTTTCCTCAACCAACCAATCTTAGTTAGTTCCCTGGGAATCCACTCTGGCTTCTGGAACACACTAACTCCCCACAAGAGCAACCTAGTTAGCTATCCCCCAAGTATGAATCAATCTCTTAACCTAAGAAATCTAAGTCTGCTGTCTGACTCTCCCGGTCAGCTTTCCACAGACTTATCCTGTTAGCTATCTAAGACACTCCCTGTCTTGCTGACTGCTCACAACGGACTCAGATGTTGCTCTGACAAGAGCCAAGTCCCCTCTCACTCAAAAAGCTACACTTTTTCCTTCCTAAGTCAGCTGGCCCCTCCCCTTCACTCTGAGCCACTCCCCTGCAGCTCTCTCTCTCTCTCTTTGGAGAGGCTCCAAACCACTCCCCCTTTCCTAGCTATTCTATCTTACCAGGGATGCCAAACTGCCACCCAGGCCTCAGCCCAGCTAAAAAGGGTGAGTCCTTACAGGTGGCATTGATAGGACATTCTGCCCTGTCACAGCCCTGAGTTTGAATCCTCGCATTCTCTCCACACTTGAAACACAGATTCGAATTCAGATCCTCACAATGTTTGAACCTTCACATAATTGGTGGCAGTGGATACAAAGGAAAATGTAATAGATCAAAAGATACATTATTTACATTATTGGCTGTAGTTAGAGCCTTTACAAATTGGTGGCAGCGGTGGGATTCTAAGGGAAGGTCCACCCTGTCCAGTTAGTCAAATGGTCAAAGTGCGTTCTTTACACCCCCTTTCAAGACATTGCTTCCCTTGGTTAGACTAGTGTAATTTTAACCCCCTTTGCCACGATCCCCTCCTGCTAGGCTTCCCTTCCCTCTATTAGACCAGTGTTATGAGAAAAAGCTAGCAAGAACACAATTTCAAGTAAAGGTAAAGGTTCCCCCTTGACATTAAGTCTAGTCTTGTCTAACTCTGGTGAGTGGTGCTCATCTCAATTTCTTAGTTGAATAGCTGGTGTTGTGCATAGATGCCTCAAAGGTCATGTGGCCAGCATTACCTTCCCACTGATCTATTCACCTATTGATCTATTCACATTTGCATGTTTTTTTAAACTGTTAGGTTAGCAGAAGCTAGGGCTAACATCAGGAGCTCACCCTGCTCCCACGATTCGAACCACTAACCTTTCAGTCAGTAAGTTCAGCAGCTCAGTGGTCTAGCCCGCTGCACCACCAGGTGGTCCAATTTCAAGCCTAGATTACTATTAAGGAGAAAATGCAGTGAAAGCAAAGTGGTGAAGAATGCCCATTCCTCCCTGTCACTGAAACAGTGTTAGATCCCATCACATGAGTTTTTTGGCATTAGTGACAGTTCTGGCACATGCCAGGAGCTCAGAGCACAATTACTCTCCTGAGTTCTGAGCTCCCTTCTTTCAGCACGCTTCGTCTCCATTTCAAGGACAATGGGCAATGGATGATGGTTGGAAGTAGGCAAATGTCATGTGATGGGCTCCATGCCTCTTCATCCTCGAAATGGAGATAAAGTGTCCTATGATGGGGAAAATGTTCCATCTTATGAGGTCCATAGTGATCCATTTGCTTTCTGATAGTTCAAAGTACACAAAGGATAACATTAAAATTTTGCATAAAAATTACATTTAGGCTGTATGTAAGTATATGAATTATAAATTAATTTTGTGCTTAATACTGGGACCTATCTCTAAGATTTCTCATTATGTATATGTATGCACATACAGCTATTTCAAAATCCAAAAGATTTTCAAAATCAGAAGGGCTTTTGCTTCCAAGCATTTTAGAGAATGGATATTCAACTTGAATAAAAATAATGAAGAAACACTGAAATTATTTAGGTCTCTGTGTGCTCATGTGCGGCACACTTACAGAACACAGAAAACTACACTACATAATCTTTTTTATCTGATACTTCCTTCACATTGTTCCAGTACAAGCATGCCCATGAGCAATCCATTATGACCATATTTGATGGAAAAACAGTTCATTATTTAATTAAAAGGAAACCATTTTCTTTCTCCTTCTACTATGAATATTGTATAGATGTGGTGAAGACAATCCACAAAGCTGTGTCCAATGAAAATGGCATTTTATACCTGTTCCTGTTCAATAATTGGAGACTCAGCAGCGATTCATTGTAATGCCACAGTGCAATTGCCACTGCAAGCTAATTAAACAGCCACCCTTCTCCTTTGTAATGACTAAAATGCCTTTTAAACCATTAAGCCAGGTTTGCTTTCCTATC
This sequence comes from Anolis apletophallus, assembly GCA_030556195.1. Classification (NCBI taxonomy): domain Eukaryota; kingdom Metazoa; phylum Chordata; class Lepidosauria; order Squamata; family Anolidae; genus Anolis; species Anolis apletophallus. The sequence goes on along the minus strand of JARBWK010000004.1, from coordinate 29,503,139 downwards.
TAACATCAGCCAGGAAATACTAATATAGCTGTCAGAATGTAACCCATAAAGACAAACCACGGTGCCAAGAACAACAGCAGAAATAGTTTCTTTTTGGTTTGTGTACTGTGCATGTGTGCTTTTAATATATGTTTCATGTTTCATCAGTAGCATGAATTATTAACAGGTGCACAAATATTAAAGAAAACAAGTGATCATATATCATTGCAGTCTAATAAGAATTATTTTAATAGATCCAGGTTTGGTCTTCTGTAGATTCTTTATATTAATAAATTCAATAATTTTGATTGCAAAACAGATGATATCTATTCATTTCATGTTTCTTTGAATGAAAGAGGGCCAGCAACACTGAAATAGTATGGTAATTTCGATATTCTATGCACAAATTATATACACATTTAATTACAATCCCATACTTCAATCCCAGGGTGAGGTCACTCCGTCTTCAATAAAGCATCAGTAAAACCTAAGCAAATCAATACAAGTCAATGGAAAGGGGGTAAATCACCAAAGAGAAATTCAAAGGGATGGCCAGCAAGTGAAGAGAGAAAGTTACAAAACCAAAGTGCTGCATTAGCTCAGGTTTGCTAAAGAGGTTAAAAACAATAAAAGTGCTGGAAAAGAAACTACAATGCAATAGTAGAGGTACTGCTTGAAGAAAATTGTGAAATGCTAATAAGGGACAGAGAAAATGCAAGCCATCTCAACATATTATTTATCTCAATCTTCTCTCAAAATGAAAACCTGGGAAAATGGAGCACATGGTGCAGTAGGGGAAATTAAATTGTTGTAGATGAGCCTTTGAGTAGCACTGAGAGTATGAATTCGGAAGCTAGGAAGGTAAAGCGGGTTACTCATGAGCAGGAATCAGACTAAGAGCAACAAAGGAAAAGGATCTGGCAAATACTTGGGGAATCTACTGATGAAGACTAATTTGAGGGTTTCTCTGGGGATGATGGGTCTATCAGTGAGAAGTCAACTATCTGAAGTGTGGCTGGGAATTCTGAGGATGGTTCTAGTGGGATGGACTGGACTAGAGTGCAGGAGGTGTGCGATGGTTGTGCAGAGACAAGTAGTGATACGTTGGGGGGGGGGGTTCCCAGGGATGGGAATTGGAGTTCTGAGGATCAGGCTTCATCCTGGGGGAAGTTAAGTCTTGACAGAAGATAGAGAGATTGGAGAGGGAGGCAAAGGGCAACATCTGAGGCTGCCATCGCAGCTGAAAGCACTAATGAGAGGGTGTTGAGTCTTGACAGGAGATTGGAGAGGGAGGCAACAGGCTACACCTGTGACTGCCATTGCAGCTGAAAGCACTAGTTCCAGCTCCGATGAAGATTTGTGAATAAAAGGGGGCTTGGAATCTGGGGTTCTTTGCAGTTACCAAGATGTTGCTGGGTGCCTGGGTCTTGTCCTATATGCTGTGCTGTGTTTTTCCTTTGGGATTTAATGTGGGTTTTCCAGAGATATAATCCAAATTTTATGTTCAATTGATTCTTTGACTGTTTGGTCATTATTTTTTTTACTTGTTTTGCCATTCACACTGAAGTTAAAGTATTTCTGGCTCTTTTTGCCATTTTTTGAGTTGACTGAGCTGTTTTGAAATAAACTGTGACTTACTACCTGGTCTGGCTCTTTAAGACTTACAGTGTTGTGACAAAAATCCAGACTAGGTAAAGAGACATTTCAGAGACAGGCTATATAAAACTACCTCTCATGCCTCTTTGGGTCATCACAGCACAATAAACCCTCCTGCTCCCAATCCTAGAAGGAAACCCAAGGTGGGGGACCTTAGAGGGGATCACATCCTAGTCCCAGAATCTTATAGATGAAAACAAAATCCCCAAATTATCATAAAGAATGGGTAGATCCCTTCAACCACAAATCTTAAAGCCTGTAGAGGTTATTCAAGAGTTCTACCCTTCACAAAAAAAGTGCCAAGGTATACACCAAAGACTTAGATTCTCCTTGTTTACAGTTGGCATTCTGAGTCAACAATTACCAATGTTTCTCAGATACACTATGGGGCAGGCAAAAATCCAAGGTAAAAGAGCCCTAAAGGAAATAAAATAGTCACACTGCACTGAGAGCACAAGAGTGGCTCATCCTTCAATTATCCATGAAGATTGGTGTTTCTCAAACTCTGTTCCTCCAGGTGGATTTCAGCTCCCAGAAATACCAATAACTTTACCAGCTGTTATGAATTGTGGTAGCTGAAGTCCAAAACATCTGAAGGAGCAGTGTTTGAGAAACACTGATGTAGATGATTCCTTTGTTTACTTTTATTTATTTATTTACTGCATTTGTATACCATCCTTCTCAGCCCTCAGGCAACTCAGCTTTCTTAAAGGCTAAAATACAATTATCACTACATTTGATTTCCTCTTTCTGCTGTATAACAAACTGAAAGAGAACATAGTCACAACCACCTAAGAACATTACCACTTCCACTCCATTAATCAGAATATCACAGTTGGTTAGGCTTGGATGTAAAAGCACTGATTCTCTTGTTTCCTTTTCTATTGCCTGTAAACTGAAATTATCTCCAAGGGAAGAACTCTTGACAGGGTTTGACTTCCAACAAATAGTAGAATAAATGTAATTTCCCATTACCGCTACAACTCTTCTTTCTGAATGTTTGCACACCAATTCTGATGTTGACCAACAGATGATCTGAGCCTAATTGTTTGTACAGTAGTTGGGTGATCCAATAGATCTGGACCCTATGGTCACAAAAGCAATTTATCTAATTCATATTGTAAAATTTAATGATGGAATGAACCTAAACAACCATGTTGCAGTTTTTCCATTTACAGACTACATAAATGTCATTACTCTGTGCTCGACATGCCAAGGGAGATGTCGCTTTCAGATGCAGGAAGAGCCTTTCATAGAAGGAAAACCAAGGAAAATTTCAGAGTCTTCCTTGGCCAGAAACTACGGAAGCGATCTTCTGTCTGGATAGTAATTAAGATTTTTAATCATGCATTTGGAAACAGTGCAATAATTACAAATAAAGTGAAGATATTCTTTGATGAGAAGACAATCTTAAATGGTGCTGAAGTTGCTAGCAATTCTAAAGGACTTTTAATAGGAATTGTTCACTACAGTACATGATGCCATTAGCTAAAGAGTGAACAATGTTTCTGTGGAGCAGCAGGGTGCTTTGTATGTGGTTCGATAAAAATATATAAGTGCTGCTTCAATGCAAGAAACTATCCCCATAAAAGAGAGAAACAGCAGAAAATCCAGCTCTCTCACCATGCCCTGCCTTTGTCCTCTAAAATAAAAAATCAAGCATTGTTTATGAGACACAGATAGAAAATAAACTATCTGACAAACCTGTACAAAAGAACTACATAAAATTCTCCTATTCACTAGTAGACAAAGCTCCTGTCACAAACAAAATGTTCAGGCCAACATAGTGAACACTTCAAGATATATAATTAAAACCATGATGGTGCTATGTGAGGAAATCACAGGCATATACTCCCTCTTTCCTCCTGCTTTTTTCTATTTTGAGCTAACAATAGTTTGCTATTTCATTTGGACCGAGATTAGGCTATGGTTAGTTATGACCAGCTTTAATAATGGTTTCTGGTCTGGTTTATTTACCCTTTCAAAGAAACAAGAACTTCAGTTTGTCGAAATACAAAATGTTGCATAGTGGAGAAGGATGCAAGAATATTAATATGATGATAAACTTCAGTTTGATTTTACACCCAGTTGATTTCCTTTAAATCGTGTTTTCCATGGCTTTTTGGAAGACTCCATCTAAGAGGTTTAAAGAACAGATAAATTGCAAGTAAGAGGGCCTTTATTTAATCATCATTTTAGTAGAAGTACAGTATTTTTAACATCATATGCAGATATGTAAGATTCATTAGACGACAGTTGTTCATTGTTTTCAGGTTAATTTTCAATTTATCAAAAAAAATGGGATTATTTACATTTATATCCAATAATTGTTGTTCATATCTATTACTTCTCCCAAATCCTCTATTCATTGATCTTCTTTCTTTATATTTAGGAAAATGCAAGGTTGAGAAAATAAGAAAGAGATCACACATTTATTGAATACCACCAGGAGAAAAAAAAACTGACAGTGTGGATATTCAAGTATATTGTTGTTTCAAGTAAGTAAAAAAAACCTAAATTTGAAGTAAGTTTAACTTTTTTGATATTACCTATTTCCATCCGCAGTTGTTTGGTTATTTCCAAGATTATGTTGACCATCTGAGGTATAGAGTTACATTTATGAAAACTAGTATGAGAAATAAAGGAAAATGCCATTAAAACACTGGGTTTTCATGTAAATTCTATATAACTCCCATATGCCCAGGATTTTGTTTGGATACATGAAATTGTGGATAATAGTGAAACCTGTTCAAAAGAATGACTTCTGGCCCAATAATACTATAGAATTATGATGGATGATACATAGAGAAGGCATATTTTGTCAGAGAGGGAAAAAAATGTGTACTAGTTCCATGGATATGGGCAAAGTATTTTATTTAGAGTTCACAGATGGGGGACATAAATCTTGTGTGGATATATCTGCTATCACTCTCTGACTAAACTTTCCTGTGTGGTGAACTGAGATACCAAATCATATCAAGTGCTTTCTTTGTTTCACAATATGCACGTTTTTTCTAGGTGACCTTATTTTCAAGCTGCTCATTTTATTATGTCTTCAGAAAAAGTTCTCTATTTGCAGTTTGGATTTTAATACTATTCTTCATTATTTATTCTGGGCCATTTCTAACAATTGGTTAGCGACACTGAAGTATAATTTACTCACATTATGCTGCTTTTAGTTAATCTGTATAAAGTTTTCTATGCATGTCAAAACTGCTGAAAATAATTTCAATTTATACAGAAAATCTCCTCTCAATTGGAATCTTTGAAGAAATGCATAGTCATCGAAAACCATCTTATTTATTACTGCATGTGTTGTTGCAATACAAACTAGGACTACATAATACTATTGAAAATATTCAGCTTTGTTGTGACTTTATTGTGCCAGATGTAGCTAATAAAACTACCTTTTCAAGTATTCATTAAGAGCTTCAGCTCTCTTTAAGTCAGTCATTTCTGTGTTTTTCTGGACAGAGAGATAAGCACCAAACAGTGGAATAATGGAAATTCAATACATAGAAATGTCTTACAAATTCAATACTTATATACAGAAGGTCTCTACTCCATTCTTTTTAAAAGCTGTATTTATGTGACAAATTGCACTATAACAAATACAAACTTATTCTTTATTTTAAAATGCCATGTAGAATATATTTATACTTTTCTGCATTTCATAATGAGTCAGAAAACTGTATTTCAATTTCAATCAAAATAAATTTACCTAGGCAAACATTTTAAGGAGAGAAAAAAATCAGAAGTGTAACTAGAATTAAATCACATCTCGATTGTCCATAGCTTCAAATATTGATCAGGAATTAGTCATTAGTCAGTATGCAACCTTTATGGGGCAAATAAATAAATAAATAAATTATAAATTATATGATCCTAGCAATGACATTTGGGGGAGGGGATGATGAGGTGGAGGGAATCCTTATCAAATTTGTTGATGACATGAATAACCTGAAACTGATTTACTACATTCATACATTGATACTACTGTAGGCATGAGTATGGAGATAAAATATGCAATACCTTGGCTGGAACTTTCTTTTGATATTCTTTTCTTTGTTCTATAACATTATGTTCTCAAAATGCCCTTAATACCACAAATCACTTTTCACTTACACCTAAGAGTTGAAGTTAAGCCATGTACTTTTACTATAGAAGTTATGAGTATTACTTATTAAGACTAACAAGCTCCTTGTGTCTGTATTTTTGAGGCTGGATGCTACAGTCTCTGACAGAAAATACTGACAAAAATTATGCAATATTCCTGAGAGGCTTAAAACAACAAGAAAAAAGGGCTTAAAACTGTCTATAGCTGTACATATACTGTTACCGGGGAAGAAATGACCTTCACAATGACACCAAAGTAGAAAAGAATGTAAAAGAGTCAGTGCTATGGAAGAATGATGGAGGCGAGATCACTAACTCAGAAAAAAATGACTGACTGCAAAATCCAGATAGGATATATATTAGCCTGACTCAATAGGCAGGTGATTGGATGGGTAAACAGTGTTAAGTGGAAGGGAACGATTTCACATACGTTATTGAATTCTTTCCCAGTTGATTGGAAAACCCTGCGGGGGAGTAGCCTGAAATTTGGAATTGAACAGGCAGGGTTAAAAACTACCATTTGTTCTCTAAACATATTCAATTCTGACTGCCCAATCTTATTAACCAGCTTGTCTGCACAAAACTGTTCTCATTAAATTGCCCCTGGTATTCAATTATACCATTTGTCTATGACTGTTTGGGGAGGGGCGGGATGAGAAAGAGATAGGACAAACTAGGATTTCATCAGCATTGACCTCTTAAAGCATCTAGAAAGTACATCATTCTTGTTTTGCTTTTGTTTTTAATTTCAAAATCTAAATTTGGAGGAAATCCTACAAGCTATGGGATAAGATCCTTACCACTAAGGCCTTGGAATTTTTTGCTCAAGTTCGCTGCCCCAATGCTCTGGAACGTACTGCCAGACGACGTCCGGGCGATGGCGGAGCTTATCCCATTCCGGAGGGCTTGCAAAACTGTGCTGTTCAGGCTTGCCTTCGATTGAAGCCCCTGGATAGTGCAACTGTCTATTATACTGTTGTTGCATTATTTGCAACTTTTATTTCCTGTTCTTGTTGTTTTTATGATGTACCACTGCTTTGCAGTGCATTTTAATATGTAGGTGAACCGCCCCGAGCCGGCCGGGAAGGGCGGAATATAAGACTGAATAAATAAATAAATAAATAAATAAATAAATAAATAAAAAACTGTGCTCAAATTGCCTGCTTAGATAGAAGAAAAAACCTTTCAGCCTTTTTATGTTTGACTTTGGGAACTGTAAAATGATTACGATTACTTCTTTGAAGTGGTAGAAGAATCAAAAATACAGAAGAAGCTTAAAGGTTCAGCTCAGTAACCTATCTTGCATTTAAGGAGAAACAGCTAAAGGGTTAAAAATCAGAGTCTAGGAAACCAACATTTATGAATGGAAATAAGCCTATGGAAGGCTTAAACTATCGTTCTAGAAACTTAATAATTCACTAGGCAAATAAGATCTCAAGAGGGTAAAAGTTGTCATCTAGGAAGATAGCAATTAAAAAGGAAAAGAAGCTTAAACAGAAGAAAATTGAAACAAACACCAAGTAAAACTGGATAGAAGAGAGGGGAGGGGGGTCTCAAAATATATTTAAAATGGCTTTCTTCCAAGAATCAGTCAGAATTATTAAAGGGAATAAAGATTTTTAAAAAAAACAAATTGACACTTCTTTCTCTTTTACATCAAAAGTTGAAGTGACTTTTGTTGTTTTACTGCTTAGCTGAAACTTAGAGGAAAGAGTGAAAAAAATTATATAAGTAAAACTGGAAAATAAAGTTGATAGTTAAGTAGGCTGGTACGTGAGAGCCAGTATTGTGTAATGGTATGAGTTGCAAACTAGGAAGTTGGTTTCAAATTTCTTACCATGAAAATCTACTGGGTGTTGTAGGGCAAGTCACATCATCTCAGTTTCAGAGAAAGACAGTGAGAAAGCACTTCTGACTAAATCATGCCAAGAACCCCCTGTGATAGGTTCACATTAATGTCATCATATATCGGAAAGGCATACAATAACAAAGTTCAGGGGGATAAGACCGCTTATACACTCATGTATAAGTCTAGTAATCTCAATCAACAATCAGCCCAAGGAAACTGCATCAATTTATCCATGTGCCAATTTCTAGAGAGGAGCTATAGAAATATAATGGATGACCAAAAGCTGATCACAGAACAGTGGAAACATACTTATACCATAGCCCTAAGCATGAATTCTCAGCATCTCACTTCAAGTCTCTAATGGTACTTCTGTTAGGAAAGTAGATTTGAGGACTGTAGATACAGAGAGGGAGTGGGAAAGGAGGGCATTGACCATGACCAATGACAATTATCCCCCTAAAATTCCTTTAGTTCAAGATGTAAACGGTTACAGAGTCGTATTTCTCTGTAATCAAGTAGTGATAGAAAAGTTCATTGGGGGCCACAATTCTTTGGAAGACAAGACCCCTTTTAAAAATTAACCTTAAAAAGGGTAAGATGTTCTGAATGACTATAAGGATGACACACTAGGGCGATAATGAACAGAAGATTCCAATTAAAACTGAATGGATATGCTCTTCCTCCAGATTGCACAATAGACTTGTAACTAAACAAAAGGGGTTAGTATCTTTTTACTGTGAATGGTTATTATATTGTATTATATTCTGCCCTTGAAGAAATACCATTGTTTGAAAAGTTTTCAGGCCAGAATTGTTTTTAAATTTTTCTGAGCACTTGGAGTTTCCTCCTCTGATTTTAGTATTATTTCTCCATGTTTAAAATGTATTTGAAAATATTAAAAGGAGGGAGGTTGCACTGAAATAGCCAGCTTGAGCATAGTGATCACATCCCTTTCATTCAGTACACTACAATAAAAGGTAGAGATGGCCATGAAAAAGTAAAGAGGAAAGCAGCAAGCAATCTCATATAACGATATATCCTTCAATATAGTTTTATTGTCTTTTCTTTTAAAAGGAGTTTTTTAATAAATGAAACAAAACTTCTTGTTTTAAAGTGAAGCAACACCACACGTTTGCTGTGGAGGAAAGGAACAAATATAGAACTGGGAAAAGGATGAAGTCAGCAGAATTTGGTCCACAGGGAATAGTCCATTCCTCCTAGTCTGTCAGAAAAACTTAGCAAGCCAGGCAGCATTATCCACTGAGGCAGAACAAGAATGATCTACTAAATACTAGCAGTTGGCAGGTGGTGACTTCAGGGCATTTTGTATTTATTCATCTATTTACAGTCAGTCCTGTGTATCTACGGATCCTGTATCCACAGATCTCAAGCATCATCTGTTTGAAAGCATTCTTGACTTTGCCATTTTGCACAAGGGATACCATTTTACTGTTACTATATATAATTTAGCACAGGCATATGGCTCCTCCTCGCTTCACAAACTGTGCATGCGTGTAATTAAATTACTTTAACTGGGAAAAATTCAAGTGCTCCTATTTTCCTCATTTTTAAAGTTGTTATAGTGAAACTTGCAACAATAGTAGAACACATTTACCACTGTTAGCCTACAAAATTTCAGAATGTTTCCCCTATTCACAGATTTTTGGGGAATTTTAATTTTTTTATAAACAACATTTATAAAATGTTTATAGCTCCTTGAATTTTCTATCCAATGACACAATATAAAAGGGGATCATTCCCCTCCCCAACTTTCAGAAAGCATACATCTACTACTGATTTTAGGGATTTTTAAAAAGTTTTGATTAAAACTGACTGGGAGGGACAAATCTCTCTCTCCTTTCCTGATTGGACCTTTCTCATTCTAATAGATACTGAAAAATGTAGTTTAGGACAGAGCCTTTTGAATTCTTTGGCATAGGGCTCCTCCCCTTCCCAAATTTAAAGGCAACATGGTGGCCGCTTCACTTCTCCCTCCTTCCTCCATCAGCCCTGATTGGCTTAGAGGCATGCCAACAGGTTTGGCTTTGCCTCTAAGCAGGAATGTGTTCCCTGTGCATTTTAACTGCATCACAGGAACTTCTGAAGAAACTGAAACTTAAGAATCGAAGTCTTCAATAGGTTCAATTTCTTAATATTTTCAGTGCACTGTGAAGATGTGTCAGAATACATGTTGTAAGTGTGAAACATACAAATAACATACGAGTAACTATTATTTCTGAATTATTTGCATAACCCCCCCCCTCTATATATATATGGTGTGCAAATGCCAAAAACCCTTCATTTTAAAATATGAATTTAGTATGCCCCTGTTTTGTTTCATAAGAGTTTATAAACTATCTTGACAGGTCTATTTTTTCAAATTTGGAACACCAAAAATTCATTAATATTTTGTTTCATTTATCTGTGCATTTGCGCCAATGTGAACACTTCTGAGGCTGGTTTCTCAGTCATTGTTATGCTAACAGGATGAAACTTGCTACACTTGTGAGACACATTTGCTATGAACAAACTAAAATTAGCTCCTGATACCTCAATAGATCTCCCTATCAAATTGATGAAAGAAGAGGCAGCATAGTTGATTGCTGCTGTGTTGGAGAAACACCAGAAACTGAGGCTCTGTCTCCTTTTTTCCTCTATCAGCCCTGATAGGGCTGCAACTTCCAGCTGAGCTTGCTTGCACTCATAAACAAGCTGGAGATTTCTTCCAAAATTTTCAGAGATGGGTGTTCTGATTCGTCTGCATTCAGTGAGGAAGCAGCTCTGAATTCATAAGTCACATCGTAAATATGAATTTGCCAAAATACTTTATTACCAGTGTCCAAATTTTTGCACAGCTTATGTAGTAAAGTAAAGGTAAATATTTGTTCTGACATTAAGTCTAGTCATGTCTGACTCTGGGCGTGGTACTCATTTCCATTTCTAAGCCAAAGAGTCAGCATTATCCACCTCCAAGGTCATGTGTCCAGTATGACTGCATGGAGCACCATTACCTTCCTGCCAAAGTGGTTACTATTGATCTACTCACATTTGCATGTTTTCAAACTGCTAGGTTGACAGAAGCTGGGCCTAACAACAGGAGCTCATCCTGCTACCCAGATTCGAATTGCCAATGTTTTGGTCAGCAAGTTCAGCAACTCAGTGGTTTAACCAGCTGCGCCATCAGACTGCACTTACAGCATACACACACACACACATATACATACTCTGTGTGTGTGTGTGGACTTGAGCATGCATGGATTTTGGTACACTAGAAACAAACTCCAGCAATGACCCACTGCATCTGATAGTTTATTTATATTCTAGCTTTCTCAACCACAAGAGATTAGTGATTATGATAACCAACGGAAAACGGAATAATAATACATACCAGTTAAGCTAGTCCAGTGGTAAAGAATTGAAAGAAATAAAAATAGCATGAATGTACTGTGACAGGTGGTATAAATTTTGTGTGCTACTAGATCTCCTAGCAGCTGCTGTGAAATGTATAGTCATCTGACCTCATAATGCCAAGTAGTTAATTATGCAGCATTTCTCATTTAAGCTTTTGTGAAAATTAGTGACTCTTTCAACCATGCTCATTTTCTTCAGAAGACACTATAAATAATTGCGGTGTTTCCTTGGAATTTCTAAATTCTGCCTGAGGTGAGGACCCATCTTACTGAAGGACCACATCTGGTGTATCTGCTGCTAAATACCCACATTTCTTTTTAAAAATTTATTATTATTATTATTATTATTATTTTATCATGTTTCAATACGTTGGTTATACATTGTTTATTTTACAGCAGATACATATTCAATACAACCTACCATACTTTAATTTTTGGCATCTAGTGTTATTTTTTTTCTTGTACATATTATCTATTCCTCACCACTGTGCTCCCCTCCCCATCTCCCAAGCCACAGCTTTTCCATATCATCTGTCCAAAATTTCAATTTTTCTTTTGGAGGTAACTTTCCTTCTTTCTTTTTTAATCCTTTAAAAATATTTTTTCTCCATACATCACCAAAATCACCTTTTTTAACTTTTAATATACATGCCAGCTTATCATTTTTTGCCAATTTCCATACTTCCTTGTACCACTGCTCTATTTGTATATTTATTTCTCTTTTCCAATTCTTTGCTATTAAAAATACAATATAGTAAAAGTGATATAAAAAGCCATAGATGGATAGTAAGAGATCAAGAAAAGAGCTAGATAGCTGAAGGATATCCACCTACTGTGGATAGAAAAGAAAATGAAATAAAATAGCGGTGCTCCAGAAAGTTTTCAGAGAAGTGAAACAACTTCTTCTTGTTGAGTGTAAGAATTTTATGTTATAGTGTCTTTTGGTATTCTCTTCCTTCTGTTTCCCGACACGTCCTTATAAATCCTATAGTAGGAAAATACATAAACATATAGAAGTGAATAGTGAAGCCCAAGCTTCTATTTTCTATTTCATAGTATTTACATCTCTATATCCACATTACATTCCACTTTGCAGTATTCTTGTAGTAACACCCAATCCCACTTGGTGTTTCCCTTATCACTGTTTCCTCTCTCTCTCTTATTGCCTCTGTTAGTTTTTCCATTAAACTAGTTTCCAGGAGTTTCTGCCTCCACTCGGTCACAGATGGGATGCTCTCCGACCTCCAGTGATTGGCAAATAGTATCTTGGCTGCAGTTGTTGCCAATAGGAATATCCTTCCTTCGCTTTTGCTTAGATCTTTGTCTAGGATTCTTAAGAGGAATTTATCTGGGCTTTTCTTTTTTAGCAGTTTTTCCAATTCTTTGTGGATCATATTCCAGTATTTTTTTTGCCTTTGGGCAGAGCCATAACATGTGAAAGAATGTTCTGTTATTGTTATTACATATCCAGCAATTGGGTTTTGTTTTCTTATAGATTTTGGACAATTTAACTGAGGTAAGGTACCATCTATATAATACCTTAACCCAGTTTTCTCTATATTTGTAGCTTAGTGAAATGTTAACATTGTTTAACCATATGTTCTTCCACACCTCTGGTTTTATTTTATATCCTATGTTTCTGGACCATTCCTTCAGATGTGCTCTGTTATTATCTTCATCATTTTCTCTTTTTATTAAAATTTTATATATTTTGGACATCAATTTGGTTTCTTTGCCCAGAATTGCATCCTCCAAGTCACTGGTTTGACTTTCCAGACCTCTTTTCATATCCTCTTTTAGCCTATCCCTCAGCTGGAAGTAGGGAAACCATCCCATCTCGTACCCTTCATTATTGAGTTGAAGTCTGGTCTTCAGGCTCATTTCTGTCTCTTCCTTGTTTAATAAGTCTTTATTATGTTATCCATTTGTCATTCTCAAGTTGTCTTATCTGGAAAACCTCTTTTGGAGACACCCAAAGAGGTATTTTCTTGCTCATTTGTTTTTTGTATTTTTCCCATACCTTGCTATTGTTAATAAGTTTGTTATCGTGTCTTTATCCTCTTTTTTCAATTGTATATTTTTATATAATGATAATAAAGCTTTACTAGGATTTCTTTCTATTTCAATGTTCATTATATCTTCTATTTCTCTAAATACTTTCCCCCCAAAAATTATTTACATATTTACATTGCCATCACATATATATATATGTTCCTGATTCTTGACATTCTCTCCAGCAATTTTTTGAGTAGTTTTTTATTTATATTTGCGACACTTAATGGTGTTGGGTACCATTTCCATATTAACTTATAATAATTTTCTTTAATCCGTATTGATAAAAAAATGTAAAAGTCTTTGTCTCTATAATTGTTGCCACTCTGTTTCATTTATTTTTATCCCTAAATTTTCTTCTCTGACCTCCTTTATGATGTTATTTTTTTATTTTCCTTCCTTTATTTCAATTATTAGCTTATATACTTTACTAGTTATTCTTTTCAAATTTTCGTGCTCCTTCCATTTTTTATTATTTATTTGAATTGGTTAAGCTTAATTCCGCTTTTATTATTTTTTATCCAATTTTTAAACCATGGTTCTAATTCTATACAATGGAACAATGTCAATTTTATTTCTCTAAATTCTTCCATAATCATTTCCTTCTTCATTCCAACCTTTATCCAGTCCCCTAATTTGTCTAATTTTCCTCCTTAACTTTTGATCCATTACTTTTTTAAACAATCTTTGGAAATTTCTTTTCTATTACAATTGGGGTTATTACTAAACCATCCATTATTAACATTCTCCTATATTTGTTCCATACTTCTAATATATTGTTCAACATTGGGTTTCTAATTTCCCTAGTTTCTTTTCTCTTAAACTCTTTAAAACATTTATTCCAAATTTCTTCTTCCACTCCTAATCCTTTTTTAGCCAGTCTATACCCTCTTTTTTATCATTCCTTCTATAACCTATTTCAGTCTGCTCGTTTCATAATATTTTTTTAATATTAGGGAGTGCTAATTCTCCCTCTTTTTGCAATCTGTACCATAACTGTTTGTTTCATCTATTTCTTTTACTACCATTACAATATTTATTAATCATTTGTTGCCATCTATTTAGCTCTTCTTCTGTAATTTGAAGTGGCAGCATTCTAAATATAGAATGTATATTCAGAAGTATTTTCATTTTTACTAATGCTATCTTTCCAAGCCAAGATATATGTATATTTTCATACTCTATTAATTTTTTTGAACAACTTTTCTCAATGCTACTACATGTACCTCTTCCATTTTTAAGTCCTTTGTTATTATTACTCCCAGGTATTTTAATTTATTCTTAATTCTAATTCCCATTTTGCGCTGTTCTATAAAGTCTTTTTCTTCTTTCTTTATATAATTAAATAGCATTATTTCTGACTTATTCCAGTTAACTTGTAGACCCGTTGTTTTCCCAAATGTCTCTAATTCTATCACCATGGCAAACAAAATTGGTGATAGAGGGCAACCTTGTCTTGTTCCCCTTGTCACTTTTATTTCTTTTGTCACCCCATCATTTATAGTTACTACTGCTGAATTTCTTCAATAATTTTGTGCTAATAATCCTTTTATTCTAATTCTCATTCCAAATTTGTTCATAATCTCCCTTAATGTCCAGCTTTCTACACAATCAAAAGCTTTAAATATATTTAATGATAATATCCCTGAGGTAGGGACCCATCTTACTGAAGGACCGCATCTAGTGTATCTGCTGCTAAATATCCACATTTCTATTAATGTGTCTACACTATAAAATTAATGCAGTTTGACACAATTTTAACTGCCATGGTTCAACACTCTAGAATCATAGGAGTTTTGTACTTTATTGAGGCACCAGCAGTATTTGGCAGAGAAGATGGAAGAACTTTCAGACCAGAAATAGCATCATGGCAATTAAAGCAGTGTCAAACTGCATTAATTCTACAGTATAGATCAGGGGTGCTCAGAATGGTGATTGGGATCACCATGGTGATCTTTGGGCCTCATCCTGGTGATCTTGAGGGCCCTGACCAGGTTTTTTGCAGTTGGTCCTCTTCACGCGCCCCTGCACACTGCAAAGAAGTCCTCCGTCGTTGCTCCTCCCCACTCCCTGCTCGCGCGCCGCCTCCAAAAGCTCCAGAGTCCAAGAGGCAAAATGGGCCCCCTCTTTTGGATTCCTCCTCCTCCCTCCATCCTTCTCCAGCCATTCAGAGTCGTAGGAGACCAAAGGGGGCGGGCCTGGACGATGTGATGTATGGCTGGCCCCGCGCGCATGCGCAGAAGCACCCATACTGCCTCTCGGACTTCTCGTGAGCTCTTGGAGGCGGCATGCATCCTGGCGGTGTGGAAATAGGAGCAGTGATGGAGGAGGAGGACAAGGACGTGTTGGGGTCATTTCCTTACCGCATCTCAAAGGTCAGTCTTTTTACTTTGGGGTGGGTGCTTGATTGTTCTGTGGCATGTCTCTTTGTTTATTTTTAATGTTTAAAATGGCCTTTTAGCTCCAAAGCCTCTCTGCTTGCTTTGTTCCTTGAGAAATATATGTTGGGGTATATGGAAATGTGGGAGAAATGGGGTGGTTGGATGTATTTTTGCATGTCCCTTTGTTTACCTTGCTGAGTATTAAATGGCCTTGCAGTTCAAAAGCCTCTCTTCTTACTTTCTGGCTGATAATATGTGTGGTAATATGGCAGTGTGGGAGAAATGGGGTGGTTGGATATATTTTTATGCTCTGTTTTATATTGTTATTAAATTGAAATGTTGATGTTTTATAACTTCATTTTATGTAAACTGCCCCGAGCCTGCTGGAAGGAGGGGTACATAAAAAATAATAATATAAATAAATAAATAAGAAAATAGTTATACGTTTTACATTTCTGGGTAGGTGATATTTGGGACTTGGTTTTTTAATCAGTAGCTCCCATGCTGAAAAAGTGTGAGCACCCCTGGTATAGATGCATCCTAAGATTCCACAATGTGAGTTTGGATACATCCCCATGAACATATTTATTATTTTTCAAAATGATGTTTCAAATTCTGCCAAATATTATTCTAGCTTGTAACACATTATTTCAGAATTCTTTACAAAATAATACATTCAAATATTATATTCTTAAACATATATTTCTCGACCTTTCTAAACCCCTGCCCATATTCTAAGGTCCTAACTAATTATCTTTCTTTTTGCCAGCAGAGTACAGAGTAAATCATGTATAACTTTGTTCTGTCAAGTACAAATGATGAATTTCCAATGCATTCTATATGTGAGGAGCAATTGCTAGAGGTTTTTTTTAGTGTTTTTGTTTGGGAAATTTTCCTTGAAAATTTTGTCCTATTTTAATAGCATTTTTATTTAGCGAGAAGGGTATACACAAACACACACAGAACTAGAAGAACAGCCCCAGAAATCAGTATTCTTACAGCAGTGCATATCTTGTGATTGATCATGGACCAAAACTTTCTGTGTTATCTATAGTGCCAAGTCCTCTGCAAACACTAAATAGTGTGAAAAAATATTGTTGTTTTTACTTCATTTTGTATGGGTCTACTTTAAACCCAAGAATAAATATTAATTAATTCCAGCAGATGAAAATGAATCTAGCAGGAAACAAATAAAATCTAAGACTTTTCACAGATATAACCATATATCCATACAAACAGACCCAAACAACCCCATGTACATTTATATACATAATATTAATATCTCCACACAAAAATAGTACATATAGCAAACAAAATGTCTTTATTTTCAGTAGCTAGAAAATGTAGAAAATGTTGTCATCATGTAAATCACTGCTGCCTTTTTCTATAATTTAGTGCTTTGTGTTATTACTTCTGCCTGTATAAAAAATGACCAAGTAAGACTAGGACTCATTGGAGACAAAATCTGTTACCAAACCAGCCTTTAAATTGCCAATAAAGTATATTCACTGTTTGGCATCAACGGCCTAATGTCATCCATTCACATATAAAATGGTTCAACATGCAGTATGTGTTGCAAACTGTTTGTCATTACGAAACAATATTAAGCATTGCTCAGCTATAGAACTGTACCGCTGTGCTGTGAAAAGACTTCTATGGAGTTCCTTTAGACCTGTAAATACTCAATTACCAGATATGGCAATAAGATTGTTTTTTAAAAAAAAAACACCTGAAAATGTGCAACAGTAGGGAAAAGACAAAGAAAGAAAGGATAAGCAGGAGGGGTAATGAAACAGAACATTACCTGTGCTGCTGTGAGACATGATACTGGGAGAATCTAACAAGCGATGAGGTCAATGTCTAGCAGATAGCCAGGCCTATGGTGATCAAAAGGCAAACACTACACACATTCTTAGCCATCACAGTTGTAGACAGAAATGTTTTTGAAGAGCAGCAATAATCTAGGCATGGCTGGTAAAAAAACATAACAGGCAAAAATGAAGTAAAAAATAGAAACCCCAGAAGGAATTACTGTACACAAAAAACCACAAATGCCCAATGAAAGACAGTAAAAAGTATGAAAGAGAGAAGGTGAGGAGAGGGGGAGAGGTAGAGGAGAGAAATTGAGAGTGAGAGCAACACAAAGAGAACTCTGGAATATATGAGTTTGTATTTTTCTGCTAGCTGTAATAAGGACAGAAATTATGGGCAAAAAACATTTTACCCTCTTAGGTTAAGGGGTACCAAGAGATATGGGTTATACGTGCAAAACATACTGCTTAAAACAAGTAAATGAAAGGGGGGAAGTATCAAGAGAAGAAAGATGAGACCCTATTACGTGTAGTGGACACTTTTGTAATTCTTCATTCTAGTTTTTAAATGAATGCAATCTACAGCAAGCTGTACTTGTGAGAACAAATGTAAAAGACACCATTTAACCCTTCTCTTTTTACCATTTTCTCCATATCACACTCTGTACACAAGGGAAATAAATAAAGAGAACCATTCTTTTTCAAACATACTCAAAATGTATATTATATTCAGGAGATGTACCCATAACTGATGGAATGAGAAGTTCTTGTCGATTTCAATCAAACCCTACATTCCCTTTCTTTATCTAGCATTAATTTTGCAAGTCAGATAGAAAAAGAGCATAAGGTATGATTGAAACAGACAATGACTTCTTCCAGTAGCCAGAGCTATTTTTCTGAATATAGGAATGGTTAGTTCTATCAGCCAACACCAAGGTACTATTTAAATTGTAAATGGACACATTCAAGCAGCAAGCACTGTAGGGGTTGGGGGAGCATAATTAAGAGAAACTTTTGCTATAGAAGTTTAGTATCCCTTATCTGAAATGCTTGGAATCAGAAGTGTTTTGGATTTGAGATTTTTTCCCAGATTTTAGAATACCTGTATTTGTATGAACATACATAATGAGATCATTTAGAGATGAGACCCACATCTAAACATAAAATATATTTATGTTTCATGTTTACCCTATACCCATAGCCTGAAGGAAAGTTCATACAATGTTTTAATCCTTCTTTGCAGAAAACATAGTTTGTGTAAACTGAACCATTAGAAAGCAAATAGAACACTATCTCAGCCATATGTGGACAATTTTGGAGTATTTTGTAATTCTAGGTAAATTCTTGGAAAATTCCAAATTCCAACCTTTACTGGCATTAAAATTGTGGATCCCAAGTAGAGGTCAAAATCTGATATTAGTATCACACATCTGCCATTGGGCTAGAAGTTAACACAGTTTCAGCTCTGGTAAAAGAGTAGTATTCTACTTTTTGGCAGGCACATTTATGTAAGTGACCTCACTACGTGTGGAAGGTTTGCAAGCTGCCACATTTTTTCCAAGCTTACATATTATATTTACTCGAGTATAATGTCATCAATTGTTATGCACACCTCAATTTTCAAAATGCTGAAACAAACAAAAATATTTGCTAGTGAATGTAATGCATCTCTTGGCTGTTTCACTGCATCCGCCCTGCCTTTCACCAATCCATCTTCCCAGGCCAGCCAGACAGCCAATGGGGCTGTGGTATCTCCTGTCCAGCATGAAAATGCAATGGGGCAAAGTCAAGAGGCTCAAGCTCGCTCAAATTCCTTTGAGCTGAGGTGTGAGCCAAGATGGTATGAAAGCAAGAGGAAGGGGGAAGGCAGAGCAGAGGCACAGTCTTGCTCAACAGGAGGATGACATGCTCAGCAGCATTGGTGGGAGGAGTGCTTCAAAGGCACCAAAAAACCCTGGAAGATGATATTGCCTCAGCTTGGGGGAGGAAGGGAGGCAACCAGTTTGCCTTGGGGGTGTTCCACAGAATGAGCCTGGGCCTCTGCCTCTCCCCTCCTCTTTCCTTCACCTCAACATGGATTGGGAGGAGGTGGGGGACACAATGAAGTGACCAACAGGTTTGCGTGCACAATTGTAATCCACAATCTAATTTTGGAGACATAATTTAGGCAAACAAGTGCACATTTAGACTTTATATATATAGAATCAAGGTGTGTCCCTAGCTATTACCAGTTACACAAGAGATATCATGTGGTTGAGTTTCCTGCTATACAATGATGATCTACAATATGCATATACTGCTAATTTAAAAATCCCTACATATTTGACATTTGATATAGTCCAGAAGTAGTTAACTGGTGACTTATTTATAATACCCAGACGTGTAGGTATTATGCCTTGAGGGGCTTCAGCTCCCCCACCCCAATTCTTAGGGTGGTCCACGAGAAGGCATCCCTGTCTGCGCCGGAGCACTCGGCGCACTCTCTTTCCTTTTAGGTGCCCCTGGTTTCAGCCTTCGGTGCTGGCAGAGGAAAGGGGGTGTGCCGACAGCCCAAGCACCAAAAAGGATGCTGCCACACCAATAGGCCTTTGCGTCCATGCACTCGAAAGGCCTTCACGCCTGTGCACTCGGCAGGCCTTTGTGTCTGTGCATTGAAGTCTCGTCACACTCGTGGCTGGGAGTGGAGTGCGTCAAGACTGTTGGCTGCCTTCTGGGACTCTCTGGATCCAGGTAAACAACAACTCGCATTTGAAAAGGGGCAATCATTCCCCAACCCCTGTCTCTTTGCACAGTTAGGTACATTGGCTCTATGTGCCAAGTTTAGTCCAGATCTAGCATTGGCTTGGTTCAATGCCCTCTGGATAAGGGTGCACTGCAACTGCCAGATCCAAGGTCAATCACCCCCAATCCCCATCTTTCCTGTATGCACAGTTGGCCATGTTTGGTTCAGAAATGATGTTGGCTGCCTTCAGTGCTTTCTGGATCCAGGTAAACAACAACTACTGAACATTTTGTTAATGAAAGTAAATAAATAAGATGTATTATTTAAACTGTTATGTTTATTCATACCATGCTCAATATATCCCATATGCATGGGGGTATTGGGATAACGATACAAAAGGTTTACTAGGGTAGATCCTCTCTCACTCATACTCAGGCCCCCCGCCCCCCTGAATCAAAATCCTGGCTATGGGCCTGATAATACCTGATCTTAAATTTTATTTTCAACATTTATTTCAGCATATTATTAACATGTTTTTAAATTATAATTTGGGATAAATCAGTATTAATATTAATAATGGATAATAATATTTGAATCTCTGCTCAGTCATGAAAATCCTTGGAAGAAAAACTCATTCCTAGCATCAGAAAACACAGTTTTCATACGATAGCCATAAACTGAACAATAGGCACAACAAAACAACAACAACGCTTGTATAAGTATCACTGGATTTATTGGGACTCGTTTCCAGGTAAGTGGGTTTAGGACTGCAATCTCAAATTGGGTCTGTATATATGTAGATTTTTATTACTTTGGTAACACATTTAATTCTTCCAAGGATAAAATTATATAATAAGCAATATTCTGCTTATACAGAACAGAAGTTACAATGCTTATCTTGATAATAAATGGACCAGATTGTCAATCTTCCTGACCTCTCTACTGTTTTTAGCAGAGTCAGCAGAAATTTACAATCTCTTAAAACTATCCACACTGTATACATTTTGACATGTGTACAATGCTTCTGTAAGGTTAATAGAGACCACCTTTTAATATATTATTCTTATTATCTCTTTATATTAATAGTCTATTTAGTATTTGGTGTACATAATTTATAGTCTG
Source organism: Anolis apletophallus (assembly GCA_030556195.1). Classification (NCBI taxonomy): domain Eukaryota; kingdom Metazoa; phylum Chordata; class Lepidosauria; order Squamata; family Anolidae; genus Anolis; species Anolis apletophallus. The sequence continues at coordinate 29,482,041 of JARBWK010000004.1, read as the reverse complement.
ATCAAGAACTCCTCAATCAACCTTGACATATGCTAACAACTATGAAATCAGAAGCCCAGTAGCATCAGGAGGAGGAGCAGCAGCAGCTTAGGTAATTTATTATTATTATTATTATTTATTATTTATTTCGATTTTTATACCGCCCTTCCCAGAAGGCTCAGGGTGGTTTACAACATATAAAACAGTACAACAGTGTGTTGGTACATTAAATAAAATAGCAATAGCATAACACTAGCAATAAAACACTAATCAGTAAAACAGTAGGAACAGTAAAACATATAACAACAGCTGGGATTAGTGGCTAATGGTTGAAAGCTTGCCAGAAGAGAGTTGTTTTACAAGCCTTCCGAAAGGCAGGTAACTCTCTAATTAAACGGACTTCAGCCAGCAATGAGTTCCACATGTTCAGCGCCACAAACGAAAAGGCTCTTTGCCTGGTGGATGATAGATGGTAATGCCGAAGGGAGAGAACTTCTAACAGGTTTTGGTCCTCTGACTGAAGTGATCTCTGGGGAACATATGGGAGAAGATGGACCCTCAAGTACACTGGCCCCAGACCATATAAGGCCTTAAAGGTCAAAACCAGCACTTTGAAAGCAATCTGGTACTCAATTGGAAGCCAGTGAAATTGCTGCAGAATCAGGGTGATGTGGCTTCGATTTGACACTCTGGCCAGGAGTCGGGCTGCCGCATTTTGCACTAGCTTAAGTTTCCGAATTACTGCCAAAGTAAAGGGCATGACAGTAGTCCAATCTCGAGATGACCGTCACCTGGATAACCGTAGCTAGGTCGTTCCTGGTGAGGTAGGGCACCAGCCGCTTAGCCTGTCGCAGATGGTAGAATGCGGATCTGCTCACGGTGGAGACCTGGGCCTCCATTGACAGCAGTGGGTCCAATTGGACCCCCAGGCTTTTTACTAAAGATGACGGGTGTAATGCCTCACCGTCCAGGGTAGGCAGCCAGAGCTCTCCCCCACCCGGGCGACCCAGCCATAAGATCTCCATCTTCGATGGGTTCACTCTCAACCAGCTGGCATGAAGCCAACCAGTCACGGCTTCAAGACACAGTTGGAAATTATCGGGTACAGAGTCTGGTCAGCCATCCATCCTCAGCACTAGCTGGGTGTCATCAGCATATTGGTGACACTCCAGACCAAAGCTCTGCACCAGTTCCGCAAGTGGCCGCATGTAGATGTTAAATAATAGAGGAGAGAGAATGGCCCCCTGAGGAACCACACAATTTAAAGGGCACCTCTCGGAGACCATCCCACCCCTCTCTACTCGCTGTCCCCAATCCTGGAGAAAAGAGGATATCCACTTAAGGGCAGTCCCTCTAACTCCCATCACAGCTAAGCGGTGAGCTAACAATGCGTGATCTATGATGTCAAAAGCTGCCGTGAGGTCCAATAACACGAGCAGCGCAGATCCACCTTGGTCAAACTGGCAGCAGAGCTGGTCTGTGAAGGTGACCAACACGGTATCTGTCCCATGCCCAATACGGAAGCCAGACTGGTAGGGATCTAGTCCGGCTGTGTCATTTAAGAACTGCTGCAGCTGTGCTGCTGCTGCCCTCTCAATTACCTTGCCCAGAAATGGTAAGTTCGAGACTGGGCGGTAACTGGAGGGAACCGAACGATCTAATTCCGGTTTCTTCAGCAGCGGACTTACCACAGCCTTACCATGGACTTACCATGCTATTTATTAGAAAAAGAGTCAGTCTTTCCTTTTGTTTTTATTAATGCTCCTATTAGAAAATCCATAAGGATATGGGTGAACTGCAACTCCCAAAATCATGGATCAATACTCCCTAAATCTCATGAGCATTCACAGTTGGCCATGTTGAATCTGTGTGCCAAGTTTGGTCCAAATCCGTCATCAGATAGGTTCAGTGCTCTTTGAATGTGGGAAAACTATAACTCCCATATGCCAAGGTCAGTCACACACAATCTCTGCGAGTATTCAGTTTGCTATACACGTTAACCAATGTACTGTAGATAGTATACTACAAACAAACAATGAACGAGACAATAATTATAAAAAATAGTGACTATACATCAGCATAATGGAAATTATGCTAATATATAGTCACACTTTTTGATAATTATTGTCTCGTTCGTTCTTTGTTTGTATTCACAGTTTGCCACTTTGGGTCTGTGTGCACAATTTGGTTCAGATCTGTCATCGGTATTCAAAGTTTGACATGTTGGGCACGTGTAGAAAGTTTAATAGTTCTTTTTTATATAAAAAATTGTTTTATAGTGTATACAAGAAACAAAGCAAACTCTCTCTCTATATATATATACACACACACACACACACACACATAGCACATACAAAAAAGGCAAGCAAGTTTACTAAATGGTATTCAGTTTAACAGTTCTATCACTAGTATGGTACAAAGTACACTCTGAGTGTTGGTGAACCGCAACCCCCAGAATTAAAAAAAACCCACCAGTATTCAGTGTTGGCCATGTAGATAGTGTGCAATGTTTGAGGCAGATCTGTTGTGGGCTGGGTTCAGAGTGCTCTTGGATTGTATCTTAACTCTAAATCCTACCAACTACAAATCTAAAATGACAAACTCAATCCCCCAACCCCACCAGTATTCAAGTTTCAGTGTAACAGGTATTTGTGCCAAATTTGGTCCAGATCCATCATTGTTTGGGTTCTCGGTGCTCCCTGGATGTAGGTGAACTACATCTCCCCTAAAGCACTGTCAATTCCTTCCAAATCCCTCCAGTATTTTCTGTTGGCCACGAAGGCTCTGTGTAGGAAGTTTGGCCCTATTCTATCATCAGTGGAGTTCAGATTGCTATTTAATTGTAGGTGAACTTTAAATCCTAGTAACTACAACTCCCAAATGTCAAGGTCTATTTCCCCTAAACTTCACCAGTGTTCACTTTGGGCATGTTGGGTATTCGTGGATTAGATCTATCATTCTTTGAGTCCACAGTCCTCTTTGGATGTATGTGAACTACAACTCCAAAACTCAAGGTCAGTGCCCACCAAACCCCTTTGATTGTAGGTTAAATATAAATTCTAGTAACTACAACTCCCAATTGACAAAATCAAATCCCCCCCACCAGTATTCAAATTTAGGCATATCGGGTACTTTTTCCAAATTTGGTCCAGTGAGTGAAAATACATCCCGCATATCTGATATTTACATTATGCTTCATAACAGTAGCAAAATCACAGTTATGAAGTAGCAACGAAAATAATTTTCTGGTTGGGGGTCACCACAACATGAGGAACTGTATTAAGGGATCACAGCATTAGGAAGGTTGAGAACCACTGTAATAAAGGATTCATGTAGACCATTGCCTGGACATGATTTAATATTCACTGGAATACAATATGTGAAATACAACATATTCACAACAGAGATGAACATGTGCTCTCTAAAAATAAGATGTCCTTGGTAAAAATGACTTTGAGAGTCAACATCTCTTTCCAGTAGAAGGGAGAATATTCCCTTTGAGAAATTTGTGTTTGAATGAAATGGAAAGCGTGATTTATTTATTTTTTTTGCATAATCTGGCAAATTCCCCTAAATGTTCATTTGCATTTGTCAGATTTGATCTGTTTGTCCATCTGTTGGATATATGAAGCACTATAGGATCTTTTCTTTCTAAACTTTGTTCTTCTTCTTTGCAGAATTTTTTTAACTGTCCTTTTATCCTTAGGAAAGAAAAACCTAAAACAATGGAAATTCAATCCATCAATGTCAGGCATTGAAATAACTGGGTTTTTTGTTTTTAATCAGTGGAAGGGTAACTATAAATAATATCTGTGGTAGTTTATTATTTTATTTGAACTCTGTTCCTTCACAGAACGAATTTAATTCTACAATCAGCATATAAAATATGTCATTAACACAACAAGCCATATTAGAGCCAATAAGTATCTCTTTCTTTTTCAGTTGATGAGATTCCTGGTTAAGCAGGAAAAGTGTAAAATCTCTTTCATTTCAAATCCAGTCACAAGAATGCTTGCTATATTTACTTCTCAGTAGAAATATCTTCTTTAAATCCTTTCACAGTAGCTCCTTTGAACATAGTAGCAGGTCTGAAATGCCCTGTGATTTAAATCCAAGTACTATACAAAGAAATCTTCAAAAATGGAATTCTATTTAACTGAGCATTAGACGCATTTCCACCACCTTAAACATCCGAACTGGAAAGAGAAATCTGCAAGCGTTTGTAATATCTCAATTCTATAACCATGCTGACTGTTAATCTCTAATCTTCTTTGCCCAACTTTTCTTTTTGAAAACTTGTATATTCAGCCTAGCTGTAGCTCCTGCACATTTTAAATATGATAAAGCTTACAAGTGTAGAAATTTAACCCAGAGAGTCCCCATAGAGCTGTTGCCCTTTCATACTGTAGACTCTCAGTTAAACAGAACTATAGCAACTGGAACTCTCAAGCAGCTGGCCACAAATTGAAAAAAAATTTGATTAAAATTTAAAATAAAATAAATTTTAGTGGAAATGTTACACTAATTTACATTTGTCTTTATTTGTCTTTATTTGCTTATAATTGTTTGCTTATATTTTAATATCCACACCAAGTCAATGTGTGTACATATATAATGTGATTGGGAATTGCATTTAATTTCGTTGTGTCATGTGCAATGACAAAGTTATTCTATTCTGTTATTCAATTATATTCTATTCAATACAAAGTCTCTGGTATGGTACGGTATGGGGTACATAATTAGTTAGGCCTATTTTTATATTAATTCTCAAGCAATCAGTTATATATAAATAATTGGAAAATCAATAATTGGAAACTTACTCCACTGACCAGAGCCAGCATGGTGTCTTGAGATGGTTTTAAACAGCTTATTTTAAAGTAGATATAACTTATTTTAATGTTTGTGTATACTTATAGTTATTTATGTCCTGTCATGGAATGCTTGCCATATGTCTGTGTGTGTGTGTGTGTGTGTGTGTGTGTCTGTGTGTCTGTCTGTCTGTGTCTGTGTCTTGTGCTCCGCCCTGAGCCTCCTTCAGGGTGAGAAGGGTGGAATATAAAATTTTCAAATAATTAAATAGATCAATAATCAGAAACTTCATTTATTTGACATCTACCATTCCCCATGGGTGCTGGTTAACTGAGAATCTATTGTATATTAAACTTTTCCTAAAGTCACTCCACTGGCTGCCAAGTAGTTTCTGGGCAAAGTGCAAGGTGTTGGTTTTGACCTTTAAAGCCCTACATGGTTTGGGTCCAGGTTACCTACAGGATTGTCTTCTCTCATACAACCCATCCTGCACACTTAGGTCCTTGGAGGAGGGGGTCCTCCTCCAGCTTGCCAGAACTCAACTGGCTACTGTCACCCAGAGGACCTTTTTAATCTTGGCTGCCCCAAGAATGTGGTACGACCTGTCAGAAGAGCTTTCACAACTAACCATATTTATATCCCACCTTTCTCACCCCGGAGGGAACTCAAGAAGGCCTTCGAACAGGCAGCAATTCAATGCCATACACACATATATGATTTTTTTATTTAAAAAACCCAACAACTTGACTTCTTACATTACTTTAAACATGCCATTCTATGGATAATAATCTCTTCTTGCTAACTGTAAGACTGTGTCCAGGGTCAATCATTAATTGCTCTTGCCCTGCCACTGCACTCATTATATCTTCTCCCGTGCTTGCCTCACCTGCATCTCCACCTCTCTCCTTCGCTTGCTTAACTTGTTCCCACTGTTTCTGCTACATGCGCTGGACACACATTGCAACCAGGTTGTTTTTCCACAGAACTGGACAACCTCTAGGGATTTGACAGGGCAAGACTTTTGCACAAAGTGTCCATACACGCTGCCAATGCTGGTAGTCCAAGCCTTCTTCAATAGCACCCTACAATTCCTATTTCTTATAACCCATTTGGTTGTTTTCAACATCATTTGGAGCAGTGGCAAAAGGAGCACACATGTGGGGAGTAATGCTGGCATAAGTAGTTTCACTGTCATTACTTCACTCCACTCAATGGATTGACTGGTGCTGGTCAGAAAGAAAAATGAACAACATTTTAATTAGTGTTATGAATACATTATTTAACCAATTTCTGTGGTAATTCTATTATTTAATCAACAATATCTATCCCACATTATTATACCTTTATGGACCCCATGTTAGAAGGAGGGCAGGATATAAATAAAATAAAATCGTAAGTGTAAGCCTGTATTATTTTTTTCTCATTTAAGATGCACAGTATACTTCTCTGATTGCTATGATAATTTTTAGATTACTTGAAGACACATATATTTGCACCTTTTAAAAGTTCCTACCACTAAACAGTTGCAGATACGTTTTCAAGTCTGTGGTCCTTATTACTTTTCAGACTGTTTCCCAAGGCAATGCAAATTTGAAGCTGGAGCTAATAATTTTAAATAGATTGGTAATTAGCAGTAAATAAAGTCCCAGAGGGATAGCCATATCCATTTTCCATAGAGATTAATGTCCTTTTCACACCTTTTGTATATATCATATTATTTCCAAAAGTCATAACTGACCATTTCAGCTACACTTGACTTACATTCACATCCCTAAAGCTTCCATCAGAAGAACAGCTAGGGATTCCCAAAAGTGAAAGCTGAATTGTTAAAGCATGATATATATGACAGCTTCTGGAATACAGATTCTGTTGCCATTACTTCTTCCAGTTGAGATCTGTTTCTGATTATTTAATCACGTATTTGCAGTTTTTCTGTAGTCATTTTGACAGTCATTAATGTTTGTTTTCAGTAATGTTAAATAACTTGGCACTGATTAGGTCTGCAGCAGAGAGAAAAACTGCATCATAATTATTTAAGGACCATTTTAAGGGCAAGATAAAATAAGAAAAACACTGCACACTAAAACAAAAGCTAATATTAAAAACTGCACAGATGTGGCAGATGAGCCCAATATGGCTATTTACTAGGCTTGGTTGATTGATTGTAGGGGGTGCTGGTAGTTCGGATCTAAAGTCAATTCCTATTTTCACAGAAAACAAAGTTCAAAACTTTTTAAAACTTCTGAGACTTCCAAATCCTTTGTTAATGATTTCAAAGTGTTATTTCCTGTTTCATTGGGTAGTCTTTACTTTGAAAATAGTTGGTTTATTCCAGAAAGGGGGGGAAGCAAAGGGAAGAAATCCATCCACACTGGGTTAAACTGCTTCTCTCGCCCGGGACTGACATGGGAGAGAAAGGAAAGCCATCCAAACTGGGTTAAAAGTAGTTCTCACCCGGGACTGACACAAGAAAGGAAACCAAAGGAAAGCCATCCAAACTGGGTTAAAAGTAGTTCTCGCCCGGGACTGACACAAGAAAGGAAACCGAAGGAAAGCCATCCAAACTGGGTTAAACAGGGCTCTCGCCCAGGACTGACACAGGAGGGACAGGAAATGAAGGGAATCCATCCACACTGATTTGAAAAGGGGAATCATTTCTGACTCACTTATTAATTCATAAGAGAAGTGGCGGGAAAAGCTTCGAAATGGCAAGGATATTTCCGGGTTCCCAAATCGCTTTGAAAACGCTTCAAAAAGACATTTTATCATAATTTATTCTGAATTACGAAAATTCCGACTGAACCTATCCATGCCTACTATTTACTGTTGTTCTTATACTGCACTACACTATGATAATTTCATGCTCTAGGCCTTCCAGTGAGCTTCATGGCTTGGATTTCAACATCATTTCCATATCTTCTTGTTTTTCAAAGAACCTTGCTTGTTTCTAAAACTCCACCCTTTGTTTCTTGCTTCTCTCTATACATGGGACTGCCTCTTAAAACAGGTTAGCACAGTACATTTTGTTGATTGAGGTACATAATGTTATTTCTTCTCCACTCTCTATTCAAAGCCAGATGGACAGGCCACGGAATTTAATTTCACACAGGACATGGGCTAGTGTCCTGCACCACACCTGAGGCAGCGGACTCATTTAGGAAGGGCAGGACAGCTTGTGAAAGAAGACCTCTAAATAAAAACAAACTATAAATCAGACAATTTTGAGACCACAATCATAGTTCAGCTCTGTAACACATTGAATAGCCTGGATAAAATCATAATCCATCAGATTAATTTTTCTACCAGTGCTCATAAGGTTATAGTGAGCTAGGAATCTCTTAAAGCGGTTTTGGTACTTTCTTTGTAAAAGTAAGGTCAGAGAGTGATGCTGCACACGTGTAGAGCTTAGAAAAGTGGGTTTCTGTGCCAAGAATCAGGCAGGCACAAGCTCCGTGAATGTAACACTGTGATTGGTGCTTCAAATCAATGTGGTGATTTGCCAAAGTACATCCCGTGCCTAACGTAAGACAACGTAGGCTTAGATTGGTTTAGCAGTGCAAAGCATGGGGTTTGTTTACCTTAATGCTAAATGGGTAAGAACTGCGCATGAGCAGAGAATTTGCCCCCCTCCGTTGCTGGCAAGGAGCCTGGGAAAGACAAATGTTGCAAACTGAGAACACAAGAGTCCCAGCTACAGATAGTTGCACTGTGAGAAAGACTAACATAGAAATGTTCATTGTTCTAACACATAGGAGGGGATTAAGATGTGATGCTAATGAAAATTTTATGTTTTATTGGATTAATGAAAAGTTCTGTAACACCAGCCAATGATAAGAACATAAGAACATAAGAAGAGCCATGCTGAATCGGGCCTCAGCCCATCTAGTCCAGCATTCTGTGTCACACAGTGGCCCACTAGTTGTACACAGGGATCTCTAGCAGAAAGGAGGGCAAAACCCTCACCTGCTCGCGACCCCCCACAACCAGTACCCGGGGAAATCCTGCCTGCCTCCATCAACACAGAGGTGGCACTTGGATGTCCATTTCAGTAGCTACTGATTCCCTTGGTATCCATGAATCTGTCTAATCCTGCCTTGAAGCTGTCCAGGCTGACCGCTGTCACAACCTCCTCTGGAAGTGAGTTCCATAACCCAATGACCCTCTGGGTGAAGAAATATTTCCCTTTATTAGTCCTAACTTTCCTACCTTGGAGCTTTAGGGATTTCCCCCTAGTCCTAGTGTTGTGTGACAGAGAAAATATTTTTTCCCTATTCACCTTTTCTATCCCATGCATGATTTTATACACTTCGATCAAGTCACCTCTTAAACGCCGTCTTTCAAGACTGAAAAGACCAAGGCGTTGCAACCTGATTTCGTAAGGGAGCTGCTCCATCCCTTGGATCATTCTTGTTGCCCTTTTCTGTACCTTTTCCAGTTCCGTTATATCCTTCTTGAGGTGCGGTGACCAGAATTGTACACAGTACTCCAGATGTGGCCTCAGCATAGATTTGTAGAGAGGCAATACAACATTTGACGACCTATTTTCGATTCCCTTCCTGATCATGCCAAGCATAGAATTTGCTTTTTTACTGCTGCTGCGCACTGGGTTGACATCTTCATTGAGCTGTCCACCAAAACCCCAAGATCCCTTTCCTGGTTTGTCTCGGAAAGCTTTGACCCCATCAATTGGTAGGTGTAGTTGGGGTTCTTTGCCCCGATGTGCATGACTTTACACTTGTTTAGGTTAAAATGCATTTGCCACTTTGTTGCCAATTCACTCAATTTCGAGAGATCTTTCTGGAGCTCTTTACAATCAGTTTCATTTTTAACTACCCTGAACAATTTAGTGTCGTCTGCAAACTTTGCTACCTCAGAATTTACTCCTACATCCAGGTCATTAATGAATAAATTAAAAAGTAACGGACCCAAAACTGAACCTTGGGGTACGCCACTTCTCACCTCTTTCCACCCAGAGAAATGTCCGTTTATTACCACCCTTTGTTTCCTACAGTTTAGCCAGGTTCCAATCCAGGACAAGACCTGTCCTCTGATTCCATGGCTGAAGAGCTTATTTAGGAGCCTTTGGTGAGGGACTTTGTCAAAAGCCTTTTGAAAGTCAAGGTAAACAATATCGACTGGGTCCCCTTTATCTATGTGTTTATTTACACCCTCAAAGAATTCTAACAAGTTAGTAAGACATGATTTGCCTTTGCAGGAACCATGTTGATTTTCCTTCAGCAATGCCTGTTCTTCTATGTGCTTAGTAATTTTTTCTTTAATAATGGTTTCCGTCACTTTGCCTGGAACTGAGGTTAGACTAACTGGCCTATAATTTCCTGGATCACCCCTGGATCCTTTCTTGAAGATCGGAGTTACATTTGCCTCCCTCCAGTCCTCGGGTACAGTGCCTGATCTTAGAGAAAGGTTATATATTTTGGCTAGAATTTCAGCAATTTCACACTTGAGTTCCTTAAGAACTCTGGGGTGGATGCCATCTGGCCCTGGTGATTTGTTGACATTTAGTTTAGTAAGGCATGTGAGAACATCTTCCTTGTTTATCTCTATCTAGTTTAATTCATTTAATTCCCTCCCTGAAAAAACTGACTCAGCTGCAGGCATATGTTGTCTGTCCTCCTGTGTGAAAACGGAGGCAAAGAAGTCATTTAGCCCCTCGGCAATCTCCTTGTCTTCACTTATTGTCCCTTTCTTACCATTTTCGTCAAGTGGCCCAACTGCTTTTCTAGTTGGGTTTCTACTTCTGATGTACTTAAAGAAGTTTTTGCTATTTTTTTTTAATATTCTTAGCTGTTTGTGATGTTTGTGAAGAAGGGCTGGCTTTTGTGGATGCCACCATGATGGGTATAAAAGCTTTGTGTTAAGGATGACCGGGGCCGTTTGCCCTGATAGCAGCTTGTTCTGTTGGCAGACCCCACCAGCTGGTGTTAAACTCAATAAATCTCTTTGATTTCACGTTGAGCAGTGAAGTTGTTGCGTGATTTCCTCATCCCTGCGCCCGCACGTCCATGCCGCCGATTTGGTAAGAGGTACCTTGCCACTTGGAGTTCTATAACTCCCAATTTGCTGCTACACTCTGAATAACAGTTTAGAACTTCTGGAAGACATTAGAATGCAGTTATTTGGGGGAGATGTCATTGAAGCGGTTTTGGTACTTTTCCAGCAGGAGTACAGTCAGAGAGTGATGCTGCACACGTGTAGAGCTTAGGAAAGTGGGTTTCTGTGCCAAGAATCAAGCAGGCACTGACTCCGTGAATGTTACAATATGCTGTGATTTGCCAAAGTACATCCCGTGCCTAGCGTAGATAACGTAGGCTCAGATTGGTCTAACAGTACAAGGCGTGAGGTTTGTTTACCTTAGTGCCAAATGGATAAGAACTGCGCATGAGCAGAGGGATTCTGCCCCCTCCATTGCTGGCAAGGAGTCTGCAGAAGCCAAATGTTGCTAGTTGGGAACATGAGAGTCCCAGCCACTGATAGATGTACTGTGGGAAAGACTACCATAGAAATGTTCATTGTTCTAACAAATAGGAGGGGATTAAGATGTGATGCAAATGAAAATGTTATGTTTTATTGGATTAATGAAATGTTCTGTGACACCAGCCAATGATGTTTGTGAAATGTTTATGAAGGAGGGCGGGCTTTGTGGATGCCGCCATGAAGGGTATAAAAGCTTTGTGTTAAGAATGACCGGGGCCATTTGCCCCTTACAGCACGTTCTGGGGGCAACCCCACCAGCTGGTGTTAATCAATAAATCTTTGACTTCATCAAGAGCAGTGAAGTTGTTGCGTGGTTCCTCATCCTTGCGCCCACACGTCCATGCCGCCGTTTTGGTAAGAGGTAACTTGCCACTTGGAGTTCCATAACTCCCAATTTGCTGCTACATCATTTCTGATCTACAACCCATCTATGGTTTTCTAGTTTTTCTCTACACACCCCTCCCTTTCCTAGCATATAAAACCCACAAAGGTGCAGGAAAGATTTACTAACTGGACAATGCCTTTGAATGATACTGCTAGAAGCTAGAATGCAAGAAATCACTAGTATCTATGGATGTGCTTGTTTCCCATCTGCTCAACCCACATATGGGGCTCAACATGTTGGAGGTGCCTGGTATAAAGATCTGCAGGCTATCCAGTACGCAGCAGAGGGCGTTTGCAGTGGCTGCGCCGACCTTATGGGACTCTCTGCCAGAGGAGACGTGAGCTCTATGGGACTTGATGACATTTCGCAGGTCCGTTAAGGCCTGGCTGTTTAGGCAGGCATTCGGCCCCTGACCGGTGCCCGCCATAACCTGCCACCTTGCTGAGTCATTGCCACCTGCTTCATTGTTGTTCTGCTGTAGTTTTATTGTTGGGAGTGGGGTTTTAAATTGGTTTTACAATGTTGTTATGTGTTTTTACCTGGTATATTTCATGCTGTAAACCGCTCTGAGCTTCGGAGAGAGCGGTCTATTAAGCCGAATAAATTAATTAATAAATAAATAAATAAATAAATAAAATATTTGTAAATATACTGTTACAAAAGATGCTACCTCGACTGTGCTAAAATGTTGCTAGAGGAGAGCAGGATACTTAATACTCCTATGAAATATATTCACACTGAGTTGTTGTATTCACTATTACAAAAATACTGTTTTCATTTGCTATATATATTTATTTAGAACTATTGGAGTGTGTGGCACTTTGCAATTGTATAAGACAGTAGGTTCTGCTCTAAGAGCTCACAATCCAACATTTCATAATGAGAAAACTACAGAGACATGAAGTGGAAGCTGAAGAAAATAGCATGCATTTTGCAGTTGTTCCAGTTGGAATCATTTAGACTTGGGTACAATACAATAGGGGTGTACACAATGCCCCCAAACCATCTGTGTTTGGTTCCATTTTTGGCTGCCCCCCCCCCCATTCTGTTTTCTGGGAAATTCCCAAAATTGGGGGGGGGGGTCATTTTCATTCTGATATCATTTGGTCCATTGGTGCTAATATGGCCGAACCAGGAAGCCCCAAATCCAGCAGAGAGTCCCCAGTATTCCTTTTGGCCCATGGCCTAAGTTGCACCAGTACCAGACCCTTTTTTTCCCTTCTGCCCCACCCAGTTCCAAAGTTCACCACACCAACTTCGTCCCTCCCAGTACACCCAGCCACCATTGCTTCCCCTCACCCCAACTACACAACATTTGCACAGCCAATAGCACATGAAGAACATTTTAGCAAGTCCCACAGCATAGCAATAAAACCAGGACATCTCCACCCCAGCACCACCAAAACCCACACATGGCAACCTCACATTAAACCCCATAAAACACCACAGCAAGACCAAAGCCAAAATACATTTTCCCTCCCATTCAGTTCCCAGAGCACCAATGCATACATCAGAAATACTTCATCTAACATTGCATAAACAATAGAATAGAACATTTCCCCCAGCGCCCACACCATCCCATACATTACCATAACCCACACAATCCCATAAGCCAACCCCTGCACAAAAATCACAAACTCTCTTCCATGCCACTAAGCCACAACAGACTGGCTACTCTCCACCCAGGCCTGTGCAAGGCCGCTGCAGTACCACCACCCACCACTAGGGCCGAAACGCCCGTCCCTCCCCAACCGCTATAAGAAAAAACCCCAAAACAACCCAAACACTTCAAAAACAAACAAAACAATAAACAAGACCCTTCCCCTTTGTCCCTACCTTATCTTCCATCCTTCTCCGACTGGTCCGACATTTTCTGGCCTCTAGGGGGCCGGGCGAGATGCACCTCTGCAGACTCGCCCGCCCCAGACGCCATCTTGGAAAAGTGGGGGCCATTGCCGAGGGTGGGGCAAGGAGCGGAGCGATCCGCGGATAAGTGCGATCGCCATAGGAAGTGTGGATTCAGTATCCACACTTTGGAAGTGTCCCCGATTTGCCCCGCTGTTGTCCCCTTGCACTCTGCCTCTTCCCCCTTCTTGTCTCTGCTTCTTTCTTCTCCCGGTCTCCCTCCCATGCCTGAGGGAAGCCCGGAAAAGCGGCCGCTCGCAATCAGCGGCCTGGCTCTCAGCTGAGCGCTCAGTTCACCCGAGGACAAATCGGCCCCCACCTTTTTTCTCGCATTGAGTCCCATAGCCTCTAGCCGCAATAACGAGTCCAAAACCGGCAGCGGGTCAACGGTTTTGGACTATTGGGATCCTGAAGGGGGGGATGGGACCCCAAGCCTCTTGCCGACCGGGGAGGCACGGAGCCCAAGTACCAGAACTCTTTTCTCTCTGCTTTTTGACCACTTCTTCCTTGAACGAATGAAGGTCCCTTTGCCTGGCTGGAAATTGCCAGGGGGAACCAAAGAGAACAACCATGGACTATGGGGGAAGGAAAGATGCCTTTGCCTCGGTGGATCGCCTCCAGGAGATGTGGGAAAAGGGATCCATGCGAGTAGGGGGGCCCCAAGACTCCCCACCCAGGTCTGTGCCAGCTGGGACCTGAAGTTCACCCAAGGACACTGGTCATGGACTCTTCCTGCTGCCATTTCCCACTACTTTGAGTTCAGCTCCATGTGGGCTGACCCAGGATCCCCACCCTCAGACTCTCTCTCTCACCTGATCACCGACTTTATTGTTTCCCCAAGTACACTGGCCCCTTTTGCCCTTTCTTCATGCTACATAACCCGGATTATTCCTGGACTGCTCTCCCCAGCTGATTCCAGCCAGAGCCTTGCTACATCTCATAGATCATGAACCCACAGAGACCCCCTTTCTGGGTAAGCCGTGTCCGATGTTTTCCGGAGGGGTTTTGCCCAGATTGCAAGGGGACTGAAAGGGAACCCAGGTCTTTTGGGCTCTGGGAGAAGCAGTTCACCAAGGACACTCCACAGTTGAACATTCCCAGCCCTTTCCCTTCTGACCACATGGACTTTGTGACTCTTTGCCAATCTACTGCACTCCAGAAGTCATTCTGCCCCTTTGGAGAATTATAGTTTTCCACAAGGACGTTCCTTCCTTTGGACATTTCCTGCTTTCCCCTTTCACATCATGGACCCTCAAATGACTTTGCCTCTGCTTGGCACCCCAGCCCCAAAGGCTCTACAGTTCTCAAGGACCATGGAGGACTACAACTCCCAGGAAGTGCCTGTTTTGAAGATCATTACTCTGGGAGCAACAGCTGCATGGGAATGTATTTGGGGATGATTATTGGGGATCTCTGTATTGTATTGTCTTATACTTTGTACCCCTCATGTGTTCCCCTTTTGTATCAATGTAACTTCTAAGCTAAAAGCCCTCAGCAGAGCGTTCCAAGGATGAACAGCACAATGATCCACTTTTCTATCCATTTTGCCTTGCACAAATAATAATCTGGGGAGGGACTTTGGGTTTCTTCGAGGGGATGAGGATCACCCTCTATGCCCAAGACTTCCCCCGCATATATCCCTATTATTCTCGGAGCTTGGCCAATAATAGGGAATATGTAATGGTCATGTAAACAGACCCAAAACACGGTTGCTTCATGCGAGCTTCGGAACCTCGCAGCCAGCCCCAATAGCTCTCTCAGGACTATTTTAAACTAAGCAACCATGCTTCCAAGCCCAGCCAGGGCTCCCATCCGCGGAGAGTTCCCCTGGCAAACAAACAATACGTTTTCTGGCCAAATGATGCTTTTTTCTCCAATATGGGAGGGAGGTCAGGTGTTCTGTGGAACATAGATTTCCGCCACTATGAGCCTGAATCCCCCTGCTCGTGTCCCCCCTTGGCCTCGGAGCTGGACCCCCAAGGGGATCATGGGCTCTAGCAAACCCAAGTCACTCTACCACCCCATAGCTGGACCTGAGTGGGCTTCGGAACCCCGCTTGCCAGCTACAATAACTTATGATTTGGCCATTTTGTACTGAGAAATCATGCTTCCCGCTAGACTGAAACTCTCAACACAAAGGAGTTTCAGCCAGGACAAAAGACTCCCATTAAGGCACTCAGGACAAACAATAAACAGGAAGGTGGGCTTTCACATCGAAGGCCCTCCAGCCGCAAGGTATCTCAGCCATAAGTTACTTCCTCCACCCAGCCGTTTCTCTCTTTGTGTCTTTTCCCGCCTTGCTAGCTAGCTAGGATAGGCTCGTTCGAATTCCGGCGCTTCTCTTATTGGCCAAAGCGCCGCGTCTCCTCCTGGCTCAGCTGACTTTGACAGCCAGGCCAATCAGCTGAAGCTACACATGGAAGGGAAGGCGCCCGATTCAAATGTAAATGACTGCTTTTGACTGCTTTTCTATATATTGGACTGCTTCTCCATTAAAGACTATGCTTTTTGCCTTTGGATTCCTGGCTGTGGCATTGCATCCTATTCAGCTGAATTAGATTCTTCTCTCGGTAGTGGCGTTCTTCCGTCTGGGTGAGCATTGATCTGGGTTTCTATGGGATTTGTAGTTCTGGGAAGATCATCCAGATTTTGGGCCTCGATCCTCGCTTTTAGGGGTGGCCTGGGCTCTCTCCCCTTAAGGGAAGGCCCCCAAAACGTGGTTCGGTAATACTAATAGGAAAAATGTTGAGGTTTGTTTCTTTGTTATTTTTAGGCTTATCAGGATGAAACTTGCCTCACTTGTAGACCACATTTATGACTGTAAATTTGCCATGTTTTGGACCATTTTACCGATCCAGTTTCTTAGGATTAAAAAATGTTTTTAACATAACATTTTAAAACACATAAGCAGGGGTTTGGGGAATTGAAATCCCCACCCAGCACTTGCCACAAGAGGGGAGGAAAACAGACATACTAAACCAGACCTCTAATTGGCTGAGAAAGAAACAAGTAAAAGAGGGGGGGGGAGGGGGAAAAACTCAACTTCTGTCATGCCCCAGGAGGGAGTGCAGAGGCTCCTTCAATGCCCACAGCATGAAAAGTGCTGCAGGGAAAGCAAGTTCTCAGCAAGGCCCTGTCTAGAGGAGAGGTCTAGGGAAGCCCTTTCCTGCCTTTCTTTCTCTAACACACTCTCTCTTTCCAGCCTTAATTTCTTCTAGTGGGCACTCCATCAGGGGCCAGGGGCTTTGGGAAGGGATGGAGAAGGCTGCTGGGGAAGAAAGAAGAGAAGGAACCTCTGCCACCAGGTGCCTGCTCTTGCCTGATTTGTGAGGCTGCCCACACACCTCAGGGAGAATGCCGCTCAGCCCAACTGCCCCATTAGCGAAAAGATCTGTCTGCTCATGATCCATTCCACTTAAGGCTTCATCTAGGTAATCCCTGGTATGTTTTTGGCAATCTGACTGACTGCCAGATTGTCATGATGCTGGGTCCTGGCCCGGCCCCTTAATCACACACACAGAGACAATTGATCAATTAACTATTTATTGAAGAATAAAGAACAGGTGTAAAAGTAGAATGTCCAAGTAAAAAGCAATTAGTCCAAAATAGCTGGCAATAAAGGTACAGGTAAAAATCCAGGGAATCTCTCAAAAGCAAGTCCATAAAAACAAAGCGAATCAAAGGCAATAAAGTCTCCGTTGATCAAGGCAAGGCAAGGTCCAAGGTCCAAGGTAGTTTCTTGGCAAGGCAAGGCAGGGCATAAGAACATAAGAACATAAGAAGAGCCATGCTGAATCGGACCTTAGCCCATCTAGTCCAGCATTCTGTATCACACAGTGGCCCACCAGTTGTACACGGGGATCTCGAGCAGAAGGGAGGGCAAAACCCTGACCTGCTCCCGACCCCCCACAACCAGTACCCAGGGAAATCGTGCCTACCTCAACCAACTCCGAGGTGGGCAAGGCAAGGCAAGCCAACGCTGGCTTCAGGAATCAGGAACGCTACACTTCCTTCAGATCAGAAGTGGCTGTTCAACTGAGGATCCATTCCCACAGAACGTATATTTAAGTTCCTCCTTTGTGAGACCAGCGATGCTCTAGGCTTTGCCGCCATTCCTTTCTATGGGCCTCAATGCTCCTCCTGCGGTCAAAGCTCCTTCCCTCCCTTTCCACAGCTGTCTCACTATCATCATGAGAAACATCCTCCCTTTCTGTCTCCATGGACTCATCCCCCGCGGGTTCCCAGATTCGTTCTTGGGAACCTCGCCCACCTGGATTCTCATACCAGTTATCTGAATCTGGGTCAGACTGACCTCCCTCGTCCCCGTAGGCCTCGGGCCAATCATCTTCCCATTGCAAGCTCTCTGTAGGAGATGCAGGCCCAACAGCCCCATCATCCATTTCACCTGAATCCTCATCAATCAGGTCCAGAGCAATTGGGACCCCCGGGGCATCCCCTGACCCCCGTGGCTGGGCTGGAGGCTGGGCTGGGGGCGGGGCTGGAGGCTGGGTTGCTACACAGATCACCAAATTTTCCCCAATCCCCAATCACCAAACAGAATTCTGCACACCTGTACAATACAGTAAAACATTTAAATAACAGCTGAGCAAAACACTTCACAGAAACCCATGTTTCCAATATCTGCATGGGCAAACTTTGGCCCTCCAGTTGTTTTGAATGTCAACGCTCACAATTCCATCCAGCTGCATCCATTATCCCACACAGCGAACTGGTTGAGACACAATGCTTAAATACAGGTGCATTTCAGATTATGTGTGCACCATTGAACCTTCCTCCTTATAGACCATTGCCAACAGAAGATTAATTTATTCACTTCCATTTTCAGCCATGGTTTGGATAGCCAAACTGAGAAGTGCAATTAGCTTTAATTATGGCTTATATCTGAACACACCAGGTTAATAAACCATGGTTATAAGTTGTCTGTTTTTATTTTAAAATATTGATACAAACTAGTTTAATTCTATTGAAATATAACAACCAAATCTAGTTAAGTGAAAGATTTTTATTTCATTATTTTTATACTGGAAGAAAAGAAGGTACGAATACACAAATGCAAGGACCATTCAATATCTTTTTCCTTGGTTCCATATTTATTATAGATTATGTTCTTTTTCTTATTCATTCTCCCTTTTTTAGTATTTCCCACTTTCTCCACTCCTTACTGTGTTCTTTGTTCTCTGCCTTTCTGTATCTCCTGTCAATCATATTTCTATTTTCTCTTTTGAACTTTCATTTTATGCTTACATTCTTTTCACTCTCTGTTTTATATTTTGTTTTCTTCCATTGTATGTTATTGTTTTTATCCTCCCATGATGTTTGAACTGCAGGGATCCAGGAGTGAATTAGAGTATTTGTGTTTGCTGAACTGGGACTTTACAGCTTGGATGGAGCACTCAGCTGGGGTGATGATACAACGTGAACTGTGGAATCAACCAGAATAGCCTGAGGGATCACAGCATCTTGAAGATATCCATATTGCTTGTATTTAATCTTCATGCCTGTTAATGATATTGTGTAAAATTGTGCATTGTGAACACTCCAGACAAACTTAAGTACTTTTAATTCCCACTGATATCAATAGCAGGGATTCAATCTAATGCAGTACTCTTTCTCACTGAAATAAGTGAAACAAAAATATGGCTTTAATATAAAGGGTTTAAGTATTCATGGTGAACACTGAATAAATATGGATTTATTCAAGCCAACAATGATTTGCATGCTAAACTCAGTATCCACCCTCTATTTACCCAATTGTGTTGAACAGAAGACAGCTCCAAACACACGAAAAATACATGTGCAAAACTTTATCATGTCTAATTCATAATATTTTTATATACAAATAGATATTAAGAAACACTGGGGTTGCCCACACAAAAACTTAAGAATCAAATACTCACCCAGTACATTTAATTTTAATTGTGTAAATCTCAAAAGCCTCCCAAAGTCAGTTTCATTTTCAGTGCAAGCAAGGGGGGTGAAGACAAAAAGGCTGCCATTCCTCTTTTAAAAAGCTGAGTGAGCTGGGAAGGAGACTCAGTGAACACAGTATTTTGAAACATGTCATTAGGGAAGGTGATGACCTCTGTGGTAGAGATTTCAAAAGGCCCTGACCTAAACTACATTTCCCTGAATTCTGCTCACATCCCCAATGTTTACCTACAGTAGTAGCCAGAGTTCCAATATATTATTGAATTTGCAAAGAGGACTGACTGATACTAGTAAGTAAATCTGTGCTGGACTGGAAAGAAATCTATACATTGAAGTTCTGTGGGTTATATTGTGTTGTGTGTCAAGTAGATAGCTGTTGTGGCTTTAAAAATACTTTTGTCAAAACTTTTTTAAAAATTCCAAAACTCAGTAGATGTGTGAATCTTTTTGAAACTTGGGGAAAACATTTCCCTGTTATCTTGTGTCATTGCATAGAAAAATCAAAAAGATACCTCTTGTAGTTTTGTTTTTTTTAATGTTATAAAAACTTCAAAATTTTCCCTAAAATAAGTGGATGTGTGAAACATTCTGAAACTTGTGGAGTAACAGTGGTAAATGTGTCTTATAATTGTAGCAAGTTTCATGGTGAGAGAGGATGGAGCCCCTGAGTTTCCCCATTGGCACAATTACTTAATGAAAAAGTAATGAAAAAGTAGCCACCTCATTGTAGTTACTATACGGACCCCACCCAATTTTAGAATTACTTTAGAAACAATTCCCTCCCCAAACACTAATTTAGTAATGAGTATTGAAACATTTTTTCATTGACCACACAGGCCTAATTTCTACACATTGCAGGTTGAGAGCCCCCTTCATCTCCATGATATGAGTTACTGCTTTTTTATTTGTTTGTTTGTTTGTTTGTTTGTTTATTTATTTATTTATTTATTTATTTATTGTATTTGTATCCCATAGCTTCTCACCCATGAAGGGGGACTCAGCACGGCTTACAATCGCAGCACTACAGGCCACAACACCACAATACATAATAAAATCAATACAGCCATAAAATCAACATCAGTATAAACATTAAAACCAACATATTAAAAATCCAACAATACTAATAATTTAGCCATTAATCGGAGTACATTGTCAATCTAGTCAAGTCCAAGTGTCAATCCAGTCCATTCAAAAGTACAAACTATGTCTGTTGTCCAAAGGCCTGGTCCCAGAACCACGACTTTAGCTTTTTCCTAAAAGCCAGGATAGATGGAGTCGATCTTATTTTGTTTGGGAGTGTGTTCCACAGGTGAGGGGCCACCACCGAGAAGGTCCTATCTCCACCTCCCAGGACGCTCTTGTGCCTTCCACCGAAGGCTCCTTCCAGGCTTCCAGTCCTCAGGGTGGTGACGAACGACCAGGCCCAGCGTCTCCAAGGCCGTCCGCCATCTTCGGTCTCCCCAGGTCCAAGCTGCGGCGGCAAAGATGACCTCAGGGGGCAGCCAGGATCTCCGTCACATTCAGCGGCAGCATCGAGTAGTGTTGGGAGGGGCAGCCGGACTCTCCCGTTGGTTGGATGGGTCCGTCTACTGCGGGTAAGGGCTCGGGGAGCGACTCAGCTGTGGCAAGTCACTCAGGGTCGTCTCCCTCGGCTTCTTCCTCGTTTTCAGTGGGAGTGTGACCCCATCCAACACAGGCTGTAACCCTATACCTGGTTCAGCCTTACAACTGACCAGGAGGACCTCTGTCTTGTCTGGATTCAATTTCAATTTGCTAGCCCTCATCCAGTCCGACACAGCCACTAAGCACCAGTTCAAGGTCTAGACAGCCTCCTTAGTGACAGGTGAAAAGTCGTGACAGATTTGGATGTCATCTGTGTACAGATAACACCTTAGTCTGAAACTCCAGATTAAATAACGTTGGGGACAATATTGAACCCTGAGGGACTCCACAAGTCAACGGTTGCGGGGTCAAACAGGTGTCACCCAATAACACCCTGTGGGACCGACCCTCCAGGAAGGATTGGAGCTACTGCAAAGCAGTACCTCCAAGCCCCATCTCTGGTCAACGGTATCGAAGACCACTGAGGGACACACTCCCTTTGTCTTGCACCTGGCACAGATAATCTACCAAGGCAACCAAGGCTGTTTCAGTACCATGTCCTGGTCTAAAGCCAGACTGTGCCGGGTCAAGATAATCAGTGTCTACCAGGAACCCCTGGAGTTACGAGGCCACCACTCCCTCCAAGACTTTGCCGAAATAGGGGAGATTGGAAACTGGCCGATAGTTCACTAATTGAGTGAGGTCCAGTGATGGTTTCTTCAACAGTGATTTTATAACAACTTGTTTTAAGCTGGCTGGAATCTTGCCCTCCTGTAAGGAGGCATTAACCACCACCTTAACCCACTCTGCCAAACACCCTCTGGTTCCTTTAATCAGCCAGGATGTGCAGGGGTCTTGGATGCATGTCGTAGGCCTCGCCTCTCCAAGGATCCTGTCCACATCCTCGAGCTCAACAAATTGAAATTAATCTATTAAAACTGGACAAGCAGATGCTCGTGTCACATCTCCAGAGACCAATGTTAACATTGTATCGAAGTCAGAACGGATCAGTGAAACTTTGTCTGCGAAGAACTGAGCAAATGCTGTTAATGTTGCTCCGTAAGAATACAAGAACAGAGCATCCTAGTCACATTTGGTCAGTTTGAATTTTATCTCTGGATTTTCAGGACCTGTGTGTGTTTGTGTGTCGGGGGATTTTTTTTTCATTGTCAGAGTGACAAGGAGGATTATCCTGGGGGTTACAAAAACAAAAGCCTTGGAACCCAAATGTGGCCACTTAGCCATATTTTGCCAACCCTAGATTAGATTCATGCAGAGAGACTGAGCTATATCAATTGAGTTTTGTGACTTTTTCATTTTAATTGTTATTTTACCATTATACCATGGAATTCTTTTAGAAAAACCCCAGAGTGTTGACAGCAGTGAATCCCTTGTGGCTTGGGTTACAGCAAGAAAGACATGCTCAATACCCCCTGGATTCACACACCTAGTTTCACAGATCTTTGCATTTGGCCACAATCATGCTTTCCATCCCAATGCCTGCTGACAAGTCAATGAAACAACCTCTTTTATTCACAGGATAAAAGGAGCGAGATGTGTGTTATGTTTGCTTTTGATGAGAACTTGTGCTTGCTTCTTTTTTGTGACCAAACAGCTATTGCGAGTTAGTCCATTCATCAACTAAATTTAAATCAGAATCATCTTTATCTAGGGGAAAACAACCTTGGCATTTAATTTATACTTTAATTGTTGCCACCTGCCAGTTGCCACTGGAATGGGTTTTGGTCTGACCTTATTGCAGACCTTTAAAATAACTTATTATGCTACGGAGCACGCTATTTATAAAACATCTGTCCCACTTTTGATTGAAAGAACCAGCAAATTACTTGAAGTTTTGCTCATTCAAAACTAATCTTCCACCTCAAAGCTTGTCAGCACAGTACATCCCTTGATAGTTATGTTTGTATCCTATTCGACAAAATGAGGATAATACATTTTGACTCCCAACAAAAGAAACATTTTCAATACTATGTTTTGAAGTGCCTGTAAAAACAAAGCAAACTCCTCTCCCCTGTTTCTTTTAATCTCAGTAGGAT